>CAXITT010000082.1:1597224-1617159 GCA_964033795.1 Lymnaea stagnalis
CCCCCCACACCCCCCCCCCCCCACCCCCCCAACACCCCCCCCCCCCACCCCCCCACCACCCCAATCTCCAACTCTCCCATCTCCCCCCACTAACAAAAAAAAACAACACATCTTACCTTTGATAACTTCTTCGACCACATTCCAAAGATTTATATGCAATTAAACCATCAACGATATTTTTTCATGAATTTGAATGTCACAAAAAGTCCCAGGTGGTAATGACCAACTAGAAATATGAAGTAAAAACGGAATATGTCCCCTGACATTTGACATCGCCAAAGAGGTCAGTGCTAAATTAATCGTTCGTGAATCGCCAATAATTAAAAGAACACAAAGAATGTATGTATTACACTAAGAGCAATTTAAATTTGACTTAACGGAATTCAACGAATTTCAACCCCCCTCCCCACCCCCACACACACACGTTTAGATGGATGTTATCTCTAAAGAGTTGAAAATCAAAATCCATTAGTGAGTTAGAAAATGGATTGTGTGATGTATTAATTGCAGGGACATTGTTTACTACGGCGTCATCTCCTGTGGACACAATTTCAACGATTTGACCGGCAAAGTGTATCTAAATCGGTCAATTAAAGCTCATTAAAATAGCACAGAAACAGTCCGACGTTTAAAGGTTTGGTCACACGGACTGTTCGGGAGGTTTCTGCTTGGGGGGCTCGGGCATATTGTTGCTTTCCCTATATGGTTACGGCTGTTACGGTGGTAATGAGATTTGCTGAGCTTTCAAACTTAATTTTTGTACCCGTCTATTTCTGGATTCGTGCGGCTCGTGATATTTCTGGTGGGTATATAGGATAGGGTTAGTTACAGATCAAATGTTTCAATGTAGTGTCTTCCACAACATAGATGTTATCAGTCTGGCTTTGTTCAGGGCGTGCAATACATTTCTCGTTCTTAGAAGAAATGTCTTTGTTTCAACAATACTTTATGAATGAAAATCTATGATGTGTAAAACAATAAAGTATTTATGTGTAGAACGCGTAATTTGCAAATTATTAAGTTATATCAGTAAAATAATGTTTGATGAATAAATTTCACTAAAAGTATTAAGTTTTCTTCATTTAAATTATAGTAAATAGACATTTAAAGAAAACAGTTTTTACGAAGTAATTTATAACTTTCTGTGTCTGACACTTCCTTTCTTTGCAAAAAAAAATATCAACCCAGAAACATTCTTTATTGAATGGTCAATTTAAAAAAAAGACTTAAAAAAGTGAAGAGTATAATACTACAGTGTAAACAGAATAATTGTTCGACTGTTTTAAGTCATAGCACGTGCTTCTACATAGAGACCTTCTCATTGAGTCTTGGTTTTAAAAATGTATATCTTTCCAAATGAATTCGGTATGAAAGAGATTGGAAACAGCTCTGCGACAAAGTTTGTCTGAGCGCAAAAAGCCATTTCCGGAATTAACACAGTACATGTCTGATCTTCAAATTGTCATGGTTTTCCAATGAAAACAGATTCTTATTCATTTCAATTCGTAATAGAGCAGTGTAATACAGCAGTGTAATACAGCAGTGTAATACAGCAGTGTAATACAGCAGTGTAATACAGCAGTGTAATACAGCAGTGTAATACAGCAGTGTAATACAGCAGTGTAATACAGCAGTGTAATACAGCAGTGTAATACAGCAGTGTAATACAGCAGTGCTTTAACATGAAGAAAAATCCACAATAAAGTAAACGACACCACAGCATTATCAACTAATATACCTTGGAAGAAAAGTCTCCGCCATGCATGTGTTCACCATGATCCTTATCACTGGCACGTTGTGCCGCTATTCAAATGGTAAGTACCAGGGTCCATTCAGCATCTGGATGGTTTATTTTAATTTTATTTTATTTTCACTCTGGCTCCTGATTTGAATTTGGAGTCTGCCTTCTGTTAGACGAGTTGCCGTCCAAGGCAAGCGAGTTTCATCCACCTGGGCTGCTTGGGACGTTGGCTTTGGTGGGGATTGGACTCCAGACCACCAGCTATTTTGGTTTGAGACAGTTTAGACCGCTCGGGCACCCAGCACCCTTTTGATGGATAAGATTGTATGGCAGAGACTAATGGAAGTAGCCTTTTATCGTTATTGAATCCCATGTTCTTACTAATCTATTTGAATTTAATTTGTAGTAATATTCAGGCTAATCATTCAAACATCATGCTTTACAAAATATGTTGACCGATTCATATTTATTTTTCTCTCTCTCTTTCTTTATTTTAGGCAGTGACATGTAATATTTATTCTCTACACATTTATTTAATACTTTTACAATTTTCTTCAGACATAAGAATTGAACCAAAAAGAAATTAAAAAATGATGATTAAATATTTGAGTGACGCCTTACTTCTCTGCACATCTTCCATTACTTTGACTTACCTGCACATTTTCCATTAATTTTACTTCTCTGCACATCTTCCAGCACTTTCACTTCTCTGCACATCTTCTATTACTTTGGCTTCTCAAACAATGTAAATCCTTTCAGCTGAAATACAACACTTTTAAAACTTTTGTCACGGTCAATTGCTTTTCGACGGATTACTTACATATACCTCATCGACTTTATCATCTATGTATGCATTTTTATCCTCCAGCGGTCAGATATCGACATCTTGAAGATTTCCCAATCGCAGACTGCCAATCGTCGTCTATTGACCTACTCTTTGTGCCTGACTTATCAGCACCGTCTTCAAGTGACATCGATCATCAGATGGCCCTCTTTATTCGTCTAATTGACATCTTCACGTCCACAAATTCCAGCAACCTGGACGGTCTAAGAACAGCCATGATCGTTCCAGAAAACAGAAGCAGAAACTCCTCAATGGAAGTTGAAATTAATTTCGATGACTTCGGCAAAAAAGCCGACATTAAATCTCAGCTTTTCAAATATCAAACACGGATGGTGAAAAACTCGTACATCAAAACGGCCATAGCGTATCTCGTCCAATACTACAGTATCGTGAGACCCCAACGAGACTTGAGACTCGGATCTCAAAGATGCGCAGAAAATGTCATCGTGATGATTGTGTTTGTGAAGGAATACGACGAGCTGAGCTTATCGCGGAATTTGGACGGTGCTAGAAATATATCCAACCTTTATTTAATCTTGGTTCTTGATATAGCCAGACTGGACCCCAAAGACTATTCGGAATTACCGTTTGCGAACTACGCCCTGGTTTCAAATTTAAATTTTCATCAAGATCCGGGCATTTTGGTAGATTTGTGCTCCACGTGCGGGGACGGCTGGTTTAATTTCACACGCCATTCAGGAAGAGGACTGACGTCATCCTGCTACAAACTCATCTACAACGCTTCCTACATCTACGCGATAGCCGCAAATGAAATCTGCCAGACCTTCGATGCGCTTTTAGCTTCCACCGAATCACAGGAAGAGGTCGATTTTCTCAACAGTGCGATTCGAACAAACTGTGATCACGTAGCGAATGGGACAAGTGGTTTGGAAGTGGATTTTTGTTATAAAGAATACCTTGTTCTCATTGGACTTCAGCGAACTAAGAACGACTTGGCCAAACGATTTCGATGGGTGAACGACTTGCCGGTGAGCGTGACTAAGTGGGCCAGCCACTGCCCCAAAGGAGGATACGTCAATGGATGCGGGGCTTGGTATTTTTACGACCGTAACTACAGCGAACCCGCGCAGGAGGAGAGGTCTTCTGGCTGGGTGGACATAGGTTGTGGTCAGAAGTTGCTCGGATTAATCCTGTGCGAATCGCCGGGTAAGCCGCAGGTCGAAGAGAACAGCATAGCCTCAATAAAACCTGCCAGTATCGATGTCGTGACTTCAACATTAGCCAGAAGTGAGCTTTTTTACTGCTACAACTCCTCGACCACGCCGTACTATGTTTCAGTTTTAACCCGGCCGCAAGAAGAAAACGTAATGTGTTACCCATTCGTTAACAAAACGTACGATATTAAAGCCAGGCACGAGGTCCCCGTGAAGCTGTTTGATTGCAGAGACGACACCAACACACACATTCCCTACTACTACGTGTGCAACCACGTACAAAAATGTGAGAACGGCTACGACGAGAGCGTCTGCGGTTACCGGAAATGCGATCCGAAAATCGAATTCACGTGCCAGTCTGGGCAGTGCGTAGACAAAGCGGCAAAATGTGATCTCTTCGCAGACTGCAAGGACGGGTCGGATGAGGACGATTGCCCCGTCTGTCGGATCACTCTGTGTCAAGACGGAAGATGTCTGCCTACCAACTGGTTAAATGACGACGAGACCGACTGCGTTACGATAGGAAACAATGATCCTATCGAAGACTTGCTGTACCCTTCACATATCGATAATGATTGCCCCTTACTGTGTAACAGATCGTCGTGTGTCTCGCGAAATTTGATCGGCAACGGTGTAGTGGACTGCCTGGGTCCCGAGGGCCCCATAGACGAGGCTTTTGTTGATTTTAAGACGTCTTCGTGTAATACGAGTGGGCAGTACGACTACTGGGCACCTAAATGTATTTATATCATGGACAGGTATAATGCACCCATAGGCTGCAGGAACATGCGGCACCTAAAACATTGCCAACACTTTAAATGTCCCGATGGTTACGTCAAATGTCCCGATTCCTACTGCATTCCCAGCCACTTCGTTATGAATGGCAAAGCGGACTGTGCCAATGGCGAAGACGAGGAGATGGACGTGGATGACGTGTCATTGACTTGCCAGGGAAACTTTGTGTGCATCTTCAGCCCACTGAAAGTGTGTCTTCATCCAAGTCTCGTCTGCGATGGACATGAACATTGCCCTAATGGGGAAGATGAGGTGGGATGTCACAATTCCTGCCGTGATGGTTTCGCGTGTCTTCAAGGGGCCGTTACCGTGTTTGGCTATAACACTTCAAAAGAGCTGAGTGACCTGACCTTCATTCACCCGGAGACGAGGTACATAGATCTTTCCGGTGTGAATCTCTCCGTTGCTTTCCCGGCGATTCCCTCGGATAGCATTATCAACTGCATCGACCTGAGACTGTCGGGCTGCAGCATCAGCAGCCTCCTTGTTCTGTACTCGATGGACGACTTGAGGACCATCGTGCGTCTAGACTTATCGTACAACAACATAGAGCAGATCTACCTCGCCCAGGATGTAGAAGAAGACCAAAAACTCCCGATCGTTTACAAAATGTCCAATCTCAACTTCCTCAACTTGTCTCACAACACCAAGCTGTTTCATGTTGATGCTGACTCATTTGGTCCGCAGCCGTCCATCAGAGTTTTGGATTTGTCTTACACCAGCCTCAGTTCCATTTCACTGGCCCTGCTTTCGAAATTGGCCAAACTTACTCATTTGAACTTAAGCCACACGCTAATCGGAAATTTGCCTCCGCGCATGTTTCCGGACAGCTTTACTTTGCAAGAGCTTGACATCCGCGGCCTTGACATAGATGACGTGTATCCGGATACGTTCAAAGGTTTAACCATCAGCTCCAAACTCCTCACGGACACTTTCAAACTGTGCTGTCCGCAGCTGAGAGGGGATAAGATTCCACCCTACACGTGTTTATCTCCGCCTGACCCTTTCTCGTCCTGCTCCGACCTCATCAGTGAAACGATCCTCAGATACCTCATGTGGCTGATCGGACTCACGGCCACGGCTTGCAATATGGTCGTCCTCGTCTTTAGACTAGTAATCGGTCGAGACATTCTCAAACTTGCCTACGGGCACTTTGTCACTCACCTCGGCACTTCTGACATGCTCATGGGCGTCTACTTACTCATCGTAGCGGGGGCCGATACCTATTACAGAGACACATTCGTGTGGAACGACAAAGAGTGGCGCGAAAGCCTGACATGCAAGGTTGCTGGATTTCTATCGACTCTATCGAGCGAGGTCTCGACTTTTTTCATCTTTCTCATAACTGTCGACCGTTTCCTTGTCATCAAGTACCCCTTCAAACAATGCAGGTTCAGCAAACTTTCGATACTACTCTGTAGCCTGTCAGCGTGGCTGGTTGGACTCGCCATTGCCGTCATTCCGTTTCTTCCGCCTCTACAGCGCTACCAGATCTACACCTCAAACAGCGTCTGCCTCGGGCTACCGTTCACCAGCCAGCGACTCCCCGGCTGGGAGTTCTCGACGTTCCTCTTCGTGTTCTTCAACTTCTTTGCGTTTGTTGTCATCGCCGTCGGCCAGTACTTCATCTACAAGGCGATGGCTGAGAGTACGAGCAGCGTCGCTTGTCTCAAGATTAGCGTCAGGCGCGAACAGGACTACGAGGTGGCCAAACGGCTGGCCCTGGTGGCCATGACGAACCTGCTCTGCTGGTTCCCCATCGGAGTCATGGGCATGATGGCGCTGAGCGGGTACGAGATACCGATGGTCGCCTACCCGTGGTCGGCTGTGCTCGTCTTGCCGGTGAATGCCGCTTTGAATCCATTGATTTACAGCATGAGTACAGTCAGGCAGACGTTTGTACAGTTGACACACAGAATGTGGCGCGCTCAAAAGGATGTTAGCAAAGTCACCATGTGATTTAGAAACAAAGTGATTTTGTTAAAGAATTTTTTTTAGTATTTATAGCACTGTGCTCTAAAAAGATACAAATAAGCGTTCTTGATTTCGTTTAGAACTAATACTTTTTTGTCTGTCAGTTTTTCTTTTCACACATTTCCTACGTATTAGACAAACGTTGTTTCATGATTAAGTGTTTGTATTTTATATGAATGCCTAAATCGATAGTTACTTAAAATTATTGTGTTGAATGAACCATCTTCCCACAGAAATACCCTATACTTTCATTTTTACTTTTTGGATGTGAATGTTTTGATGAAATCCGGTGAATTAACTATTGTATAAATCTATAAGTGCCCTCTGAAACTTGCTAAACTTTATACGATTTTTTTTCCTCTTCCAATATTTAACATATATTTTTCCAATAATCAGTCATATTTTGACTGAGACACGTTATTACTATTAAATGAATGCTACAATTCTGCCAGTAGGATGTTTTCATAAAATGGGTCTGTCAAGATGTTTCCATCTAAAATCTCATGATACTTGTCTCTATAAATTTTATTGTTTGTTTGTTTGTTTGTTGTTAATATTGTTGTTTGTTTTTTTTGGACTTGTGATCCTCGTGTAAATATAGACACAAATAGTCACTATTTGTGCCTGCCATTCAATGTCTCCTGGTTTTAAGAATTAATTTGGGAAAAGAAAAAAGTACCCCAAAAAATCAATGCTTTTTTAATCAAATTATTCAAGGGCTTAGTTTGGGTTGTTACGAATGGTGTGGTTATTAGGAGTGATGGGTTTGTTAGGAATGGTGGGGTTGTTAGGAATGGTGGGGTTGTTAGGAATGGTGGGGTTGTTAGGAATGTTGGGGTTGTTAGGAATGGTGGGGTTGTTAGGAATGGTGGGGTTGTTAGGAATAGTGGGGGGGTTTAGAAGTGGTAGGGTTATTCATAAATGGTGGGGTTTTTAGGAGTGGTGGAGTTGTTACGAATGGTGTGGTTGTTAGGAGTAATGGGTTTGTTAGGAATGGTGGGATTTAGGAATGTTTGGGTTGTTAGGAATGGTGGGTGTGTTAGGAATGTTTTGGTTATTAGGAATGGTGGGTTTTTTTATTAGTGGTAGGGTTGTTAGGGATTAGGGTTGTTAGGGATGGCAGTGTTGTAAGACAATGTTGGGGTTATTAAGAATTGGGGGTTGTTTAGGAATGGTAGGGTTGTTAGGAGTGGTGGGTTGTTAGGAATGTTGGGTTTGTTAGGAATGTTTGGGTTGTTAGGAATGGTGGGGTTGTTAGAAATAGTGTGGTTGTTAGCAGTGGTATGGTTGCTAGGAATGGTGGGTTTGTTAGGAATGTTTGGGTTGTTAGGAATGGTGGGTTTTTTATTAGTGGTAGGGTTGTTAGGGATGGCAGGGTTGTTAGTAAAGGTGGGGTTGCTAGGAATGGTGGGTTGTTAGGAAGGGTGGAGTTGTTAGGAATGGTGGGTTTGTTAAGAATGTTTGGGTTGTTAGGAATGGTGGGTTTGTTAGGAATTTTGAGTTGTTGGGAATGGTGGGGTTGTTATAAGTGTAGGGTTCTTAGGAAAAGTGGGGTTGTTAGACACTGTTGGGGTTGTTAAGAATTGTGGTTTGTTTGGGAATGGTAAAGATGTTAGGAATGGTGGGTTTGTTAGGAATGTTTGGGTTGTTATGAATGGTGGGGTTGTTATTAGTGTTAGGGTTGTTAGGGATGGTAGGGTTGTTAGGAAAGGTGGGGATGTTAGGCAATGTTGGGGTTGTTAAGAATTGTGGTTTTTTTTAGGAATGGTGGTGTTGTTAAGATTGTTAGCGTTGTTAGGAAATGTTGGGCTGTTAGGAATTGTAAAGTCGTTAGGACGGGTGTGGTTCTTAAAAATGGTGGGGTTGTTAGGAATTATTATCATTATTTTATAGCTGATCTTTGAACTCCAATCTTCTAGCATTGAGAGACACAGCCTCCGGAAATGAAACAAAGTAAAACTACCGAAAATCCTACAAACCATTCATTTTCGTAAAAGTATCACTGGATTTGATCATTTGATTTGTTGAAGAAATGTGACGACTTTTTAAGATATTAGAGAAATTGTGATCGTTTGTCAAAAATTTTATTATTATTGAATAGTCAATTATGTTGTAAGAATTTTTTAAACTGTAAAATGTTTCAATATTTTTATTAATTATAGTGAATTCTCTCGCTGAATACCAATACCATGGCTGACACGAGCCACAGTACACGATTTACCAAATCCAAGGTCTAGATGTGGGAGAGGAGGTTAGCTTTCACCTCTGGTGAGGTGGGGGTGGATGCCCCTGCTTAAGGGTAAAATAAGTTGATCAATCATGCCGTCTGTTACTGCTATACCTTCTGTTACTGCTATACCTTCTCTTACTGCTATACCTTCTCTTACTGCTATACCTTCTCTTACTGCTATACCTTCTGCTATTGCTATCTAAGCTATTACTGCTATAACTTCTGCTATTGCTATACCATCTATACCCTCTATTACTGTATACCTCCTCTTACTGCTATACCTTCTTTTATTACTATACCTTCTGTTATTGCTATACCAGCTATTACTGCTATACCTTCTGCTATTTCTATACCATCTATTACCATCTATTACTGTTATACCTCCTGTTGCTGCTATACCTTCTGTTATTGCCATACCATCTATTACTGCTATATTTTCTGCTATTGGTATACCACCTATTACTGCTATAACTTCTGCTATTGCTATACCATCTATTACCATCTATTACTGCTATACCTCTTCTTACAGCTATACCTTCTCTTATTACTATACCTTCTGTTATTGCTATACCAGCTATTACTGCTATAACTTCTGCTATTGCTATACCATCTAATACTGCTATACCTTCTGTTATTGCTATACCTTCTGCTATCGCTATACCTTCTGTTATTATTAATAGGTTTCAATGTGTCCATCAGATGGCACTTTAAAAAAAATCTCACTAGACTCACTTTTTGCATCAAACACTCGTATAATAATTCAATTTATATCCACATTTTGTTTACGGTTGGTTACGGCAACCATGTTATACTTATGTATGATATATGCACAAATGTTTGTGGATAGTTTAGAATTCTGGATCATGCGCTGTGTATGAATCTAGATGTCAAATTAAATATTCTGCGTGTGCAAAAACAACCTTGTCTGTTGACTTTATTAATATAAACGTAATCAGTTCATTCTGTGACCTTGTAGGTCATTGACTTTAGCAAAAAGTTGTTTTTTCCCATGGTACCAAAAACGGAAGTAAGTTTTTCCACGCATGACGTTGATTAATCTTTTAATAGGCCAATGGGGGCGCTCCTGGCCAAGGGAGAACTCAAAAGTGCTGCTTCGCGGCCCGATACTCGGGCTTAAAGAAAGTGTGGGGGGGGTGCTTTGGCGAGGGCATAGAGAGCTTTGGCTCGACTGACGCCATTTCCTAATGTAATATATCAAAGGTTAAACAGGGTACCAATTATCTGAGCTTTTTTTTTTTTTTTCTTGTTCAAAACACACAAATTCGGCGCTCCATGGTGTTGCGTTATTCTAAACAACTTATGAGAAACCTGAACACATGCTCAGATGTTGATTCTCGAGGGTAAAAAAAACCTTGAAGTTTGAAGTAAATGGATGATGGTAAATGTGGTTCAGTCAGACACGCCTAAATGAGGGATGCATCAGGATGGAGTTGCACGGCGAGAGGACCTCATAAGAAGCTCACCAAGAGATAACAAGGAAAGCGTTAATTAAAGCTGCAGATTCGTATCGAGTTTGGCTGGTTGATGAAGAATATACTAATCGTAGGAGATAACTCGAAATTACAGTGAGGCAGTTCATTGCTGATTACATCCCCTAAAGATATATATATATATATATATATATATATATATATATATATAGAGATATATATATATGTGTGTGTGTGTGTGTGTGTGTGTGTGTGTGTGTGTGTGTGTGTGTGTGTGTGTGTGTGTTAAATTAAGTATTGAGAAAATTACAAGACGTTAATTTATACAACAGTAAAAACATATATTTTAAATTGAATTATCTCTTTTAAAATTATTATTACAAGACGTTAATTTTTCCAACAGTGAAAACATATATTTTACATTGAATTATTTTTGGGGGGCAAGGGATATGGGTGCGAAGTGCGAGTAAATTTCTTTAACAGAATTTAAAGAAACGTATTATTCAAACTACAATAAACGAATAAGTCTGATCAGACTTGAGCACGCTAAAGCAGTGCACAACAACAGTGTTAGATTCAAATAGCCAATAAGTTGTGTAATGCAAATACATGTGTGTCTTTTAAACTAGTTTTCAAATGATGAAATGAAGGCGAGGAAGTAGTGCGGGTTTGCGTCTGTTTTCATTTCCTGCAAACTAAACAAAACCGTAATAAGATGCAACGTACACACCTTATAAACCACGTCATCAATATGACAATGTTTCGTTCATCGTATGCTGTTTTAAAAATACATAATATATTAATAAGACTTTTTTTTTTTTTTTTTTTTTTTTTTTTTTTTAAAAAAAAAAAAAAAAAAAAAAAAAAAAAAAAAAAAAAAAAAAAAATAAATTTGATAAAATTTGCATAAAAAAACGCCCTTTACAAGAATCCTTTTTAGTTTCCCCTTCCCCCCTCCCCCCCAACCCACGAAAAAAAAAAAAAAGCAATACTGGAAACTGCACATTTTTTTCCACGCCCCTGAACTATTTTAATATTGGAATGACGCATCCGCTTTCACACCGCGGATTTATTTAACAAACTATTTGAGGAAAACAAAAGGAAAAAAGGAAAAAAAAAAACAATTGCTTTGTGGAAAGTTCTATAAAAGTGTATGGGTGTTTAAAACAGGGCATTTTTAAATTGTATATGAACGGGATAATTATGTTAAGTTTACAAAAAGACATCATTACCGGAGGGAAATCGTATACAAATAAAATATACATTTCCCAATGTTCAGTGAATTTAAATTTTTATTTGGAAGCACAAACTACTATAACTTTCTTCAGATAAATTGAAAAATTGCCTCTTCGAAATAATGTACACATTTTTTTAAAATCAAATCCATACAATTTATTTTAAAAATAAAGATTTTGGAAAAAAAAAATTGGTCTAAAACTATTTCCAATTTTAAAAAAAAAAAATGGAATTGGCATGATTAAATTATAAAGCTTAGTTCACAGAAACATTTTTTTTTTAGCTCTCTACAGGATTTGACCTTAATTTTTTTTTTTTTTAATGTTAGCAAATTGTTGGGGTATATTGTTTATTATTATTAAATTAAAAAGAGAAGTTATTTAAAGTTTACTAAATATACGTTAAGTAATCTTTAAACTCTGTTATTCAGGAAAATTTGTTTAAAAAGTAGCACATTTAAAGAAAACATTAGGCTTTCCAGCTAATAATATTTGATGAAATGTGCACTATTTTAATAGGCAGATACAAATAGTGCACATTTCATCAAATGGAGGATAGTGAAAGGTTGGGTTGCAAGAAAGGCCATCCGGATTTTACCAGGGTCCTGAAAACAAATGGATGAGTTAATTCCCTTTTCTCGATGTCATGACCTTGCCCTGGGATGTGCAAGTTAAAAGGGAATTAACCGATGCCCATGCTCTAACACAGTGGTTCTCAACCTTCCTAGTGCCGCGACCCTTTAAAACAGCTTCTTGTGTCGTGGCGACCCCCAGCCACACAATTATTTTCGTTGCTACTTCATAGCTGTAAGGATATGTCTTTTCAGATGGTATTAGGCGACCCCCTAGGAAAGGGTTACGCGACCCCCAAAGGGGTCGCGACCCACGGGTTGAGAACCGCTGCTCTAACACAATTGGTCTAATATTTATTATAGAGCCCTTTTTTTTAGCAGGGTCCTGCCTGGCGGTAGAGAAAATGAATAGGCCGCCAGGTGCAGATAACTTTAGAATGACAATAAATTAAACAAGGGTAACGTCATTTATCTGATATTAAACCATTTTGACAGAAATTTAATTCATTGGTTTGTGGTTGTTGAATAATTTACATGGTGCTCTGGCCCTTATTTTTACTTTCTCTTTTATGTTGGTGGCAACAACATTGAACAGCATAAATAAATCAAATAGAGGAGAGAGTGCAAAGAGAAAGAAAGTCTTTCAAGTAAAATAAGTTATTTTGAAAAAGATTTTAAACCAAACGTACCGTTTCGTGAAACACAGAACTAGGGTAATAAGGGGAGGGGGGGGGGCTGCAGGAACAGAACAGAACTAGGGTAATATGGGGAGGGACTGCAGGAACAGAACAAAACAGAACTAGGTTAATAAGGGGAGGGACCGCAGGAACAGAACAGAACTGGGGTAATAAGGGGAGGGACTGCAGGAACAGAACAAAACAGAACTAGGGTAAGAAGGGGAGGGACTGCAGGAACAGAACAAAACAGAACTAGGTTAATAAGGGGAGGGACCGCAGGAACAGAACAGAACTTGGGTAATAAGGGGAGGGACTGCAGGAACAGAACAAAACAGAACTAGGTTAATAAGGGGAGGGACTGCAGGAACAGAACATAACAGAACTAGGGTAATAAGGGGAGGGACTGCAGGAATAGAACAGAACAGAACTAGGGTAATAAGGGGAGGGACTGCAGGAGCAGAACAAAACAGAACTGGGGTAACAAAGTCAGGGACTGCAGGAACAGAACAGAACAGAACTAGGGTAACAAGTGTTGGGACTGCAGGAACAGAACAGAACTACAACGTGAGATCATCAGGGCGGTTAGGATGAAATGTTTCTCCTAATCTCTTTCTTTTTTTTAAAATTATGTTTTTAAATTACTTGGTAAGGGTTCCCTATAAGGACTGCAATACTGGGGTAGTCCCTCTTCAAAGTCTGCCCTTGCGGGTCTCTTGCCCTTGCGGCTCCCTCATCTGTTCTACCCCGGTCCTGGCCAGACGTCAGATAAGGTTAATAGTTGCTGTCCGGTCTACTATACCGTACGGTTCGACCAAAGATTAAGAAACTAAGAAACAGTCTGGATATTTTCTAAGATAAAATGTTGTGAATAGTTTTTCAGAGATAATCGTCAAATAAAAACAAACAAAATTTAGTCTTATTGTCCAATAAATATCTTTATACGTATTTTTTTGTTTTAAATGGAGATTTAAATACACATGTTATTATTATTGAATTTGGCAAAATTGATTGAAAACTATCTAAAATATTTGTTTCTGTTAATTTTTTTTTAAAACATTAATTTGTGTTGTTTTTTTCTGCTATTTTTGTTTTTGATTGTTACAATTGTTATTGCATAGTTTCGTTTCTCCTCTTGAATAGCACATTTCCCTGATATGTTTGGTTATGCAAGGGAAAAAAAATGATTTGATATATTATTTATTCATTGTGATAAAGTAGAAAACGATACTTGAACAAAACAAGAAGTCTTTATAAAAAAAATATATATATATACTAGAAGGAGCCTGCCAAACATTGGCGACAGCAATGCGTGAACTTTTCATCTACTAAAGTTACTTGAAAAAAACGTGAACTCAAGTAACGCACATTTAAAAGACTCCCAATATTTGCTACACTCCTTCACCCTTCCCCCCCCCCTCCCCGTTTTCATAATACGTCACTGCACACTTTTTATGTCACGCTCATGAACTATATTAATATTCTCATGTCCCAACCACTTTTAGACCCAATATTTTGACACACTACTTAAATTGAGACGATTTCATTTCCCAAAAGAAAATATTACAAACCAAACGCCATTCCGTTATTTTAAAAAAAAGATATATCATATATTTCGTAGTTGTCGGGAATTATATTTTGCACGCTAGTGAACTCATTATTGAACCACACTCCGGCGTATCTATAAATAGCCTGCGTGGTGTTTGACCTTTGCTGGCGAATTATATATAGAGATATTTAAAAATGCTACATTGCCCCTGGCAACAGAGAGCGTTCAATTATCCAAATCTTACGACGAAGTCTCGGCAGTTGTAACCGCCTAATTAGTTTGTAAGAAGCTGCCAAAAGTTTAGCAAAAATTTTTTATCTTTAAATGCTTCTTAAAGTGGCCTTCTGGATTTCCCACACCTGTTGAATGTGAACGTAATTCTGACCTTCACCTCTTAGTGTGACTCGTTGATTTTTTAAACAAATTGTCAAGTTATTTTATTTTAATTTTTTTTTAATGTTTTGCTTATTGGAAGATTAGAGTTGATCAGTTTGAACCAGTCACGTATTTTAGACATGAGCCCGCAGTCTATCTATAAGCTGTATCAATACAAATTAATCTTCCGTTGCCCTTAGATCATTTTAAAAATGTTGTACCAGAATTCGAATTCGTTTTAGTATATATAAATATATTGGTTAAAATGTTGATGTTATCAATTGATTATTATTTTTATTTTTTTTTAATTTTTTTTTTTAAAATCCCAATGGAACTGACCAGACACAACTGAAAAAGACGCCAGGGGAGCATTAGGGTCATTGGCTTGAAGAAGTTAGCTCCTCCGCCCACTGAACCTAATGTATGGCTACCGTACGGTGTAGTACACTGGACAGCAGTTATTACCGTACGGTGTAGTACACTGGACAGCAGTTGTTACCGTACGGTGTAGTACACTGGACAGCAGTTATTACCGTACGGTGTAGTACACTGGACAGCAATTGTTACCGTACGGTGTAGTACACTGGACAGCAGTTATTACCGTACGGTGTAGTACACTGGACAGCAGTTGTTACCGTACGGTGTAGTACACTGGACAGCAGTTATTACCGTACGGTGTAGTACACTGGACAGCAGTTATTACCGTACGGTGTAGTACACTGGACAGCAGTTATTACCGTACGGTGTAGTACACTGGACAGCAGTTATTACCGTACGGTGTAGTACACTGGACAGCAGTTATTACCGTACGGTGTAGTACACTGGACAGCAGTTATTACCGTACGGTGTAGTACACTGGACAGCAGTTATTACCGTACGGTGTAGTACACTGGACAGCAGTTATTACCGTACGGTGTAGTACACTGGACAGCAGTTATTACCGTACGGTGTAGTACACTGGACAGCAGTTATTACCGTACGGTGTAGTACACTGGACAGCAGTTATTACCGTACGGTGTAGTACACTGGACAGCAGTTATTACCGTACGGTGTAGTACACTGGACAGCAGTTATTACCGTACGGTGTAGTACACTGGACAGCAGTTATTACCGTACGGTGTAGTACACTGGACAGCAGTTATTACCGTACGGTGTAGTACACTGGACAGCAGTTATTACCGTACGGTGTAGTACACTGGACAGCAGTTATTACCGTACGGTGTAGTACACTGGACAGCAGTTATTACCGTACGGTGTAGTACACTGGACAGCAGTTATTACCGTACGGTGTAGTACACTGGACAGCAGTTATTACCGTACGGTGTAGTACACTGGACAGCAGTTATTACCGTACGGTATAGTACACTGGACAGCAATTGTTACCGTACGGTGTAGTACACTGGACAGCAATTGTTACCGTACGGTGTAGTACACTGGACAGCAATTATTATCGTACGGTGTAGTACGGTGTAGTACACTGGACAGCAATTGTTACCGTACTATGTAGTACACTGAACAGCAATTGTTACCGTTCGGTGTAGTACACTGGACAGCATATATTACCGTACGGTGTAGTACATTAGTGTCAGGCGAATAATAAAAGCAATTATTTTTACTTGTTGAAACTTTATTAAAAAACCTCAAACATTATGTATGATAATAAAACGTTTCAAAATCACGATTCAGACGTCTGACAAATTGACCAAGGACAGCTTTATTAGAAAATTTAGCGATTAACATCTTTATATATATGTATATAATATATAATGTCATGATTATGTCTCTTTTGATAAAATTTTATGTACAGTGCGGTGAGCCCAGCCCTAGGCTGGGGTACCGCGCTATATAAGACCTCTTATTATTATTATTATATATATATATATATATATATATATATATATATATATATATGTGTGTGTGTGTGTGTGTGTGTGTGTGTGTGTGTGTGTGTGTGTGTGTATATATATATATATATATATATATGTGTGTGTGTGTGTGTGTGTGTGTGTGTGTGTGTGTGTGTGTGTGTACCCGCTCTCATAAAATGTCATCATGAAATTCATTACGTGGTTAGATGGTATTTTAAATACATTTTTTTTTAAATAATTATTTTTATTCATAGATGTACTGAACACCCAACTTCCTCACTGGCAATGAATTATTCTGTACATATTGCCAAATGAAAAAAATAATGCAGATACTAAATTTGAAATTCATCTATACAATAGTTTAACTAGAGTTTGTCGTTTTTGTCTAAACCAGGATATTTCTGCTTTGAGACACCAAACTGCCAAGAACAGTTCTACTGTTTGCCAAACAAATGATGAATTAATCTCCAATCGTCCAATCAGTTCAATTTCATTAATTTGGCTTCTACACTTTTGTGGTGCCCCGTCAATTTTTTTTAAAACACCCGTGCATCCTCAATGGGGTTCAAAAATATTTTCTCAGCAAATATATTTTTTTTTAAATGGCTCGTCGCTAAAAAATGTACACCACGCCATGTCCTTCGTGGACCAGGCTTGCTATGTCCTTTCCTCGGTCCTAGTGGAAATCTGCAAAGGTCCTACGTAACCAGCCTAGGAAAACTAGCGACCCTTTGTGAAGAGAATATATACATATCATTTTGAACATTAATTATCACAATGCCATATTTTTTTTTAAAATTTCAAATGACTTCACTAATTTAATCTAAAGCTGTTTTTAAAGCTGTGTCCAAAGTCAGATTTTCACAGATTTGAAGTTGAAAATAGATTTATATTTTCTGGTTTACATTGGAGTTTGTTTTGTTTGCATTGAAAAAAAACCCAATAATTGTTGTTGTTGTTTTTTTTGTGTGTTTCTTTTCGGTTGCCGTTTAAAAATTTCAGGTCACATATCGGCTATATAACATGACAGAGCTGATATAGAAAAACACCGACAAGTATAATATTTGTGAAATCAGCATTGACATCTTATTGCGTAATATTCCAGCCGAAACACGTGAAAGGTCAAAAACTTAAAAGAGTCTTAAAATACATGTTTGTGAAATAAAAAGATACTTTACAGTGAATTAAATTCATAGTTTAGTCATTTAGTTCTCGTGCACCGACTGGTACCTTAGGCACAGGCCAGAGTAGGCAAATTCTAGTTATTTGGCGTTTATTCGGGATTGCCTCCAGTGTCAGGATTCTATTCTTTCCTTTAAATCGATCATTTAAGTAAGTTGTCTTTTGGGTCTTCTGCTGTTAAATGTCACAGGGCTTTCATCCGTGTGTTTCATAGACAGTAGGCTGCGGTTAAATTTCACGGGACTGTCCATCGGAGTGCTTAATTAGCAGCGATGCTGTTATACTTTAAAGCAGGGCTTTCCATCTGAGTTCTTTATAGGCAGGGATGTTTTTACACTTCACGGGGCTATCCATCTGAGTGCTTTATAGGCAGAGATGTTTTTACACTTCACGGGGCTATCCATCTGAGTGCTTTATAGGCAGAGATGTTTTTACACTTCACGGGGCTATCCATCTGAGTGCTTTATAGGCAGAGATGCTGTTACACTTCACGGGGCTATCCATCTGACTGCTTTATAGACAGCGATGCTGTTGAATTTCACAGGACTATCAAACTGAGTGCTTTATAGGCAGCGATGCTGTTACACTTCACAGGGCTATCCATCTGACTGCTTTATAGGCAGCGATGCTGTTGAATTTCACAGGACTATCAAACTGAGTGCTTTATAGGCAGCGATGATGTTACACTTCACAGGGCTATCCATCTGAGTACTTTATAGGCAGGGATGCTGTTACACTTCACAGGGCTATCCATCTGAGTGCTTTATAGCCAGCGATGCTGTTGAATTTCACAGGGCTATCCAACTGAGTGCTTGAAACGCAGGGGTGACATTCCTCAAACATGAACTAGCCATCTCCAGGATGCACCATTTCTGTAGTTTGGGGTCGATTTTTATGGCTGATTTGGTTATTCTTTAAGACGATCTTTGATTATAAGGGTCCCTTGTAGACATTGGGTGCACAAGACTTTAAGATTTCGGTAAAGCGAGCCAGTGATTTTGTTCAAATAGTTTGGTCGATTCAGTAAAGCACTTAAGATCTTCATTTTAAATTTTCTGTTTTTGGCGTGGTAGCTCAAAGGGCTTCATCTCAATCAGGAAATCAACAGTTAAATTATTGGAAATAGGGTATCCCACAATCCTTTTTCTTTTATGCTTCAGGGTAAGATGAAGAGCTTGAGAGCTGTCAGGGGTTTCAGCTAACGTTAGATTTACATACACCTTTGGTATTCCTTATGTTTGGTTATCACACCACCCTAACTTTACTTAAACCTGGTGAATTGTTTGACCAGCTTTACCGATTTCATTCATGCCCAGTGTATTCGTCGTGATATCAAGTTCTATCAGCAATCGCTTATCATAATTTATGAAAGTCTCACCATCTATTCAACTCTCCCGATTGATGACGCCATGTATTGGACGATTCAAAGCTGAAATTTTAACTTGGCGATTTTTTTTTTTTTTTTTTTTTTTTTTTTTTTTTTTTTTTTGACACTTCAAATAATTTTTTTTAAATTTTTCCCTCTTATCATTTTTTTTAATTTTTTTTTTTTTTTATTTTTTTTTGTTTTTTTTTATTTTTTTTTTTTTTTTTGGTTTTTTTTTTTTTTTTTTTTTTGTTATTTTTTTTTTGTATGGACACTTCAAATAATTTCTTTAAGATTTTACCCTCTTATCATTTTTTTAAATATTATTTTTGTCTTAAGAATATATATTTCATTAAACTTTAAATAATAACCGTGTTTCATTCAAAGCCGAGCTCGATAAGTTGCTTCCCTTGCCAAACCTCAAATCACCGCGAGGTTTGCATGAACATTTTTTGTTGATTTCTCCTGATTGAGTTCCGACGTCTCTTCTGTTTTTATCCGACTCATCAGACAAGCTGCACAGATTCAAAGTCCCCTTTGCTCCCGTTATTGGCATCTGGAGCTAAAAATAACTATTTTCTTTAAATAGATTTTGTCAAGCTCTTATATAACTTCTCAGAACAGCAGAAGAAAGAAAAACAAATGTATACTTATTTACTTATTTTTAAAAATGAAAATAAAAAACTCATACATACGGAGAGAAGGGAAAAAACGAAACCAGAAACAAAACCAAAACTCAGCCGTAAAAAAAAAAAGTCAAGAAACAAACATATGCCCCACGTGCAATCTAGTTTCAAAGGAGCTAATGATCAAACTCAACATATTTTTTCTCCCCTCTTTGTATTTCTTTCGTCCTTTCTTTTTTTTTTTTTTTTTTCTTCCTTTTTTTTTTTTTTTTTTTTTT
>CAXITT010000082.1:1617384-1632960 GCA_964033795.1 Lymnaea stagnalis
CCACTGCTGTCTTCAATGCAACATGTAGACTGCACCTCCAAGCTGTTTCAGTTTTCGATTTCGTTTAGTGGGAGTAACAAGTAACTCAGGCCTGCCTAACGGATAACTTGGTGAGTACTTCGATTAGGAACGTCCTGGTACCGCTGCTTTGCGTTAAGATAAGCCGACTTTTGGCTCAGATCTTATCTACATTGAGAATTTAATTATTTTGTTTTCTTTTTAAATTTACTTTATAAAAAAATTACAATGACTAAAGCTTCATACAAGGGAAAACTGAAGCTTTACACAAGGGGAAAAGATTCCATAAAATATTTATCATGCAGTACGTTTCTGTTAATAGAATCTTGATGTGATGTTTTATATTAAAGTACTCAAGGCATTCACTGAAGTTAAAACGTCACATAGTCAATTTTAAAAATATAAATATATATATGCGTGTGTGTATATATATTTATATATATATATATATATATTCCAACTATATACATTATTTTCAAGTAGACTATATGGTTTTAAATCAAAATATGTTTATGTCAAATCTGGAATTACTTAAAGCAATGGAAGATTATCATAAAGCTAAGGCACCTGTTTCAAATTATGGTCTTGTAACTAAGGCAGCTGTTAAAATGGTCTTATAGCTAAGGCAACTGTTTCAAATGGTCTTATAGCTAAGCCAGCTGTTTAAAATGGTCTAATAGCTAAGGCAACTGTTTCAAATGGTCTTATAGCTAAGCCAGCTGTTTAAAATGGTCTTATAGCTAAGCCAGCTGTTTCAAATGGTCTTATAGCTAAGGCAGCTGTTTAAAATGCTCTTATAGCCAAGACAGCTGTTTCAAATGGTGACATTTTATTGATGTTCGCCCATTTCGGTATAAGTGAATGTGAATGTGAAATGTTCAATAATGAAACGTATTTGAGAAGTTCAAGGACAGGACTATTATTGAGTGTGTGCTATCCACGTGTGCTAAGTGGATAAATAAATAAAGTTTTGTTGAAAATATTCGGAATTTCTTAGTTAAGAAACATCATCTGCTGATCGTATGCACCGGACCTCCTTAAAAATTAAAATATTGAAGAAGATAGAACTAGAGCATAGAAATTACAGTGAATATAACGATTGAAGGGTCGTTTAAAAAGATTTATTATAGCAGACAATGGTGCGATCTCAATTTTTTTCTGCCATCCCAAACTCATAGCAACCCGGTGGTAGATTATGTGCTGTGAACTATACATGCTTTACATTAGGTTTGATATTTAAAGTACTTGGCCAAAGTTTGATGTTTGAAGAGTAGGTCTGGGATTTAAAGACATGGTTCGGTACCAGGGACCAGGCTCCTAGCTGCAGACAGTCGATTGGTTGGGACACGATAAAAGAGGATCTTATCGGACTTATTTAAATCCACTTTTTTTCTAAATTAACAAATAGACACTTTGCAAAATTAACATATAATTATTTACTCATTGATCATGTTTAATTTATAGTCGTCTTAAAATCAGTTTCTTTTTCTGCAAGTTTATTCTCGAACGAAGTCAGTATTATTTCTTAAATATTTATTAATATCGATTAAAGACAATCAATTATCTACGTATCATGTCTCAAAATTTTAAGGAAAACAGTATTGTCTTGATAAACTCTATAGCACACATGTTAGCTACATGTAGAACAGGGACAAACCACCCTGAAGTCAAACGTGTAAAGAACAAAATACAACTGTTAGCCACATGTAGAACAGGGATAAACCACCCCGAAGTCAAACGTGTAAAGAACACAATACCACTGTTAGCCACATGTAGAACAGGGACAAACCACCCCGAAGTCAAACGTGTAAAGAACACAATACCACTGTTAGCCACATGTAGAACAGGGACAAACCACCCCGAAGTCAAACGTGTAAAGAACAAAATACAACTGTTAGCCACATGTAGAACAGGGATAAACCACCCCGAAGTCAAACGTGTAAAGAACACAATACCACTGTTAGCCACATGTAGAACAGGGACAAACCACCCCGAAGTCAAACGTGTAAAGAACACAATACCACTGTTAGCCACATGTAGAACAGGGACAAACCACCCCGAAGTCAAACGTGTAAAGAACACAATACCACTGTTAGCCACATGTAGAACAGGGACAAACCACCCCGAAGTCAAACGTGTAAAGAACAAAATACCACTGTTAGCCACATGTAGAACAGGGACAAACCACTCTGAAGTCAAACGTGTAAGGAACACAATACCACTGTTAGCCACATGTAGAACAGGGACAAACCACCCCGAAGTCAAACGTGTAAAGAACACAATACCACTGTTAGCCACATGTAGAACAGGGACAAACCACCCCGAAGTCAAACGTGTAAAGAACAAAATACCACTGTTAGCCACATGTAGAACAGGGACAAACCACTCTGAAGTCAAACGTGTAAGGAACACAATACCACTGTTAGCCACATGTAGAACAGGGACAAACCACCCCGAAGTCAAACGTGTAAAGAACACAATACCACTGTTAGCCACATGTAGAACAGGGACAAACCACCCCGAAGTCAAAAGTATAAAGAACAAAATACCACCTACATTAAAGAAAACAAAGCGAATGTTTGACGTCTCAAAGAAAAGTGTTTTCTCTGTTCAACTCGCAGCCAATGATACATTTCTTTACCGTCTGTGTTGTTTTTTAACGTGGTAGAAACCGTCATTGTTTTTTTTATAATGTTTTTAATTATTTTTTTTTTTTAATTAACACGATTTTAAAAAAAAACGTAAGCAAATATTTGGAATAAAATTTTCTGTAAACACATTTCTTCAGGTTGTATAATTAATAAAAATCTGTGATATGTAATTCTTATAGAAAAAACAATAACACAAACATGTGTGGGGTTTGTTTTTTTTTGGATATGGAAACTTTTTCCCGGAGTTACGTCATTGGAGTTGGAGTTGGGAGTCGTTAAACCAAAGTTTTATACATTAACCGCTGCAGTAGCGGTGGAGTATCAAGGGTTAGGGTCACCCGGGGGTGGGTCAAGGTTTTTGCTGCCCAACTTCGACGAAATTAAATCTCTGCTGTTTGCCGAAAAAAAAAAAAAAAAAAAAAAAAACAGCCCGGTGTCAAGGTCATGACGTCAGCTGTAGTGCGGGTGTTTTGAACTGTGAGGTTTGTGAGCGAACGTGAACTATTTTCAAGTCATGGGCGAATGATAATTTGAATCACGAGTGAATGAAATGTCGGGGATATAAAAGGGGGAGCAACTCTTGACTCGGAACGTTCACGGAGTCGCAGTCTTACGTTCATGGAATAGTAAGAAGGACCTCTGAGATCCGCTGGACCAGGACCTCTTAGATCCAGTGGACCAGGATCTCTGAGATCCAGTGGACCAGGACCTCTGAGATCCAGCGGACCAGGACCTCTGAGATCCAGCGGACCAGGACCTCTGAGATCCAGTGGACCAGGACCTCTGAGATCCAGTGGACCAGGACCTCTGAGCTAGAGTGGGAGGTAGGACGAGCGTCAGCGGGACGTGTTTTCGCTGTGATATGTTTTGCTGATGAGAAGAGTGTCCTACACATGGTGTATGCATGACGCAACTGTTAATATGAAGCGGCTTTTGATGTGTAATACTCTTATAAATAAATGACTGATGTACCCAAAAGCTACTTGTCGACTGACTAAACTAGTCCGTTGTTGAGGATCATCTACACCCTAGACAACGCCTAAATATTCAACCACGAGAATATTTGACACCCGGGGTGGCGGACAGTCCCCTTCAGACCCCCCTCCCTTCCTACGCAACTTTGCACTGGTCACATCTTTCGACTTGAACATTGTATGTCCAAATGACCTCCTCAATCTTATCTAAAATACTCCAGAAAAATTAAGTTCTGAGAAGACCGGCAAGTTAAATATAAATTACGAACCTTTGAAGTCTTAAGCGTGTTTGGTGAAACGGAGTGCGTGTCTGTCAGCGTGAGTGTGTGTGTGTGTGTGCCTATGCATGTGTGTGTGTGAGAGAGAGAGAGAGGTTGAGAGAGTAAGGGGGAGGGTCAGAGAGGTGGGAAGGGTCATAGAGGTGAAGAGGGTCAGAGAGGTGGGGAGAGTGAGAGAGAGGGGGAGGGAGGGAGATAGAGAGAGAAAGGGAGATGAAGAGGTAGAGAGGGTGGTGGAGGGGGAGAGAGAGGGGGAGAGGGGTGGAGAAAGAGGGAAAGAGACAGAGGGGGGAGAGAGACGTTGAGAGAGAAAGGAGGAGGGTGAGAGAGGTGAAGATAGAGGGGAGAGGGACAGAGAGAAGGAGAGGAGGTGCAGAAAGAGGGAGAGAGAGTGTGGAGAGGGGTGGAGAGAGAGGTGGGAGAAATAGGGAGAGAGAGAGGGGGGAGGGGAGAGAGAGATGGGAGAGAAAGGAGGATGAGAGAGAGGGAGATAGAGAGAGCGTTGCTTGATATATACAAAAGACGAAACAAGGAGAAGTTACATCGGCGCGAACTCACAGAAAAAATATTTATTTTTAATGCTTTATTATGGTTGGGCGAGCTAGGGTTGGGGCACCGACGCTGTGTGTCTACGTTGTCTGCTTTCTTCATTTCCATTAACTCTGGATTGTCAAATCCCTCAAGCCTCACATCCTCACACTTTTTATCGTCTGCTATTTAGTCTGAAACCAACTGTTCTGGAAAAGGTGAGACGAATTGCATCCGGGGGGATCCATCGTTTTGGGATTTTAAAAACCGAAAATTGGAATGTGTGAGTGAATGAGTGCGCGGGTGACTGAGTGAGTGGGTGAGTGAGTAGGTGGATGGTGAGTGTGTGTTTGGGTGAGTGGGTGAGCGAGCGAGCATGTGAGCATGCGAGTGAGTGAGTGAAGGAGTGAGCCAGTGTGTAAGTAAGTGAGTGAGTTTGTGAGTGAATGAGTGAGTAGGTGACTGAGTGAGTAGGTGGGTGAGTGAGTAGGTGGATGGGTGAGTGTGTGTTTGGGTGAGTGGGTGAGCGAGCGAGCATGCGAGTGAGTGAGTGAATGAGTGATCCAGTGTGTGAGTAAGTGAGTTTGTGAGTGAGTGAGTGATTGAGTGTATGAGTGAGGGAGCGAATTTTTGTGTGAAAGAGTGAGTGTGTGAGTGAGGGATTGAGTGTGTGAGTGAGGGAGTGACTGTGCCAATTAATTGTGAATGATTAATTGAGTGTGTGATTGTGTGAGTGAGAGATCCAGTGATTGAATGATCGAGCGATTGATTGGGCGAGTGAGTGAGCTTGCGTGCTAGTGAGTGATTGACTGTGTGAGTTTGGAATGAGTGAGTGAGTGATGGTGTGTGTGAGTGTGTGACTGAGTGTATGATTGACTGAATAGGTGAGTGGGGGAATGAGTGAGCGAGTGAGTGAGTGATGGTGTATGTGAGTGTGTGACTGAGTGTATGATTGACTGAATAGGTGAGTGGGGGAATGAGTGAGCGAGTGAGTGAGTGAGTGAGTGTGTGAGTAAGTGAGTAAGTGAGTGAATGATTGAGTGAGAGAGTGTGTGCGTGTGTGCGAATGAGTGAGTATGTGAGTGAGCGAGTGAGTGAATGAGTGAGTAAATTCTGTTCCATTTGGAGCCGTATATTCCGAGTCATCACAAACAACCTGTTGAGACCACAGGAGTAATCTTGGTTCGCTGGCCCGGGTTAAGATTGTACTGCAAGAATCCTTTGCTTTAAAAGGTAAAGATAAACAAATATCTGTCAGGTGACCTTAGCCCACGTCTTCCTGGTCACTTAGCAGACAGCTTATAAAACAACTTCATATGAAGACTTCAACAACAACAAAAAAAAGGCGAAACCATGTTGTTGTCTTGTCACGTCCCTCAAATGACTCAACGCAGTATTACATCTATGTCACGTTGGATCATTCAGCTTTTTTTGACGTCATCATCTGAGATCTTTCCAAACTACGCAGATTTAACATGCGGCGGCTATACATTAATTTTATCACATCGGGTCTCGGCAGTTGAAGGCGATACATGAAGTTCATGAAAATGTTTCAGACACCCGTCAATGACTTCAGTTGCAGTGAAGTGTGCGCGGTATGATTTAGAAACACATATCCCTTTAAATCAGAACATGGGCTGGAAAAAAGCGACAGTCCTGTTCGCTGTAAAGGCCTTTAGTACTATTCGAGAAGAAAATTTGCTTTGCTAAACTGTTTAGATATTAACTGAAATCGTTTTGCAGACTTTCTGAAAATTCAGCCGTTTTCAGATGTGGTTTCTATGGGGTAACGAAGTGGGTAATTATATCCCAGCACGTCAGTATGTGTTAGAACTCGTGAAGGGGGCTTGACTTTATCAATACCTTCTTTAGGAAATACACAAAACATGCAAAATACAGAAATCATGCATAATGCACAAATACAAATGCCAAATACACAAAAAATGCCAACTACACAAAACATGCAAAATACACAAACATGCAAAACACACAAAACAGGCAGAATACGCAAACAAAACCACATATGTTATATAAATCGGGCCGAAAATGCCACACCTGTGTTAGACAGCACTCCCCCAATCTTCCTAAGTCCGTTGTTAGGACCACTATTATAGGTTAGTAAAGTTATCTCCTTTTACCTAACTCATGAAGATGCACAGCGCACTTCCATAACAGTAAAACTAAAACAATGGTCGATTTGCTCTTGCCAGCGCCAACGCTATCGTTTTTCAACGGCGATCTAAAAAACAAGAAGAGACCTCGCATTGGTGAAAACGATCTACTCTAGTCTCGCATTGGTGAAAACGATCTACTCTAGTCTCGCATTGGTGAAAACGATCTACTCTAGTCTCGCATTGGTGAAAACGATCTACTCTAGTCTCGCATTGGTGAAAACGATCTACTCTAGTCTCGCATTGGTGAAAACGATCTACTCTAGTCTCGCATTGGTGAAAACGATCTACTCTAGTCTCGCATTGGTGAAAACGATCTACTCTAGTCTCGCATTGGTGAAAAAGATCTACTCTAGTCTCGCATTGGTGAAAACGATCTACTCTAGTCTCGCATTGGTGAAAACGATCTACTCTAGTGAATTTTGTGAGTTTTACTTTGTGTGTTGTTTTTTTTTCAAAGAAAAGAAAGAAAAGAGAACGTGCATCATCGAAACAACAGTGGAGTCCTTGCCAAACGCACACATAATGAAGTTAAAATTGTGTGGTTGGGTTCAGCTCACACCAACAGTTAAAAAAAAAAGGCAAAATAATTTTATGCCTGTGTTGTCATCGCTTAACTAGCGGAATTTCTTCACCTTTGAACGAGAGTAGCAAAGTATGTGCAAGGTCACATAAGTTATGTTGTCTTGACATAAGACTGACAATATTGTGGAACTAATTCAATATATTTAATACAACTTGGTTTCATCTTTAATTGTTTTTTTTTTGTTTGTTTTTTTTTGGTTTTGTTCTATATAATGGAGGTTTGAACTGGTTTTTCTGAAAAAGTTCAAGTTAAGGTGGCTTGATAGATATCGGTGAAAAATAGTCTCTGTGAAAGTGTGATAATACAGTTTAGGTATAAGGGGGACAAAATAGTTTATGTGTTTGGGTGATAATATATTTTATGTATAAAGGTGAAATGTGTTCAAATTATGTTCTTAAAGAGGTAGGCAGCAGCATAGCTAAAATATTGAAACGTAGCTACCACGAAAAGTTTCATAAGACGATACAGTCGTCCACCATTTCATAGGGTGATAAAGACGTCCACTATTTCATAGGACGATATAGACGTCCACCATTTCATAGGGCGATAAAAGCGTCCACCATTTCATAGGATGATATAGACGTCCACGATTTCATAGGACGATAAAGGCGTCCACCATTTCATAGGATGATATAGACGTCCACGACTTCATAGGACGATATTGACGTCTACCATTTCATACGACTTTAGAAAACAAAATTCCAGTTCCGGATAATTTCAGAACAATTTCAGCACACTTCCTACCGTAGGCCATAAACATGTTGACCATACGAGATGTAATTTTACACATGAACTTTCCCATACAATCCATATGGTGATAATGTAAGCGTGCATCTCTCCTTTCCCATACCATCGGCACCTGCTGATATTTAAACGATCTTTGATGCCGAGATGTGTACACATACAATAAATCATCTAGATATTTTGTTCCATAAGAACAAAAGGTCTCCCCACAACATCCACTACAGTTCTATGTAAACATGACATTTTCTAACGAGTGGAGTGGAATCCAACTCTCGTAATGACCGGTTCTCAAGTGTTGTCTGAATATTACGACCAAACAATCGATGACGTAAGCTTCTGTTTTATCTCAGGCCCAACAAGAGTCGAGGAAAACATTGCTTGATCAAACATGAACCCAATGTCTATATCAACTCTTCATCGTCCACATTCTTTGACGGACCAACGAATATCATTTGTTGGTAAACAATTACAGACATTTCTAGTAAAAGGCGATCGAAATTTCTCGGTGAATAATGAAAGAAATTTCTTGGTAAACAATGATAGATCTATGTATTTTTTGTAAACCATGATAAAAATGTCTTGGTAAACAATGATAAAAATGTCTTGGTAAGAATGATAAAAATGTCTTGGTAAACAATGATAAAAATGTCTTGGTAAACAATGATAAAAATGTCTTGGTAAACAATGATAAAAATGTCTTGGTAAACAATGATAAAAATGTCTTGGTAAACAATGATAAAAATGTCTTGGTAAACAATGATATAAATTGAAGATTTAACATTTTTGTACATTATATCTGTCAAAAAATTTCCATCTTGAGACTTTATGTATTCTGGACCCAAGGTTTCATGATTCCCTCAATTTCCCCCCCCCCCCCCCTCCACTTCTTCGCATCCCTATACCACCATGTACATGTGATTTCTACATCACAGCGCACCTCACCTCAATCCCTGTGTTTATCCAAAGCCCTGTCTCTGTTTGTGGAATTATCTGGTATAGTTAATTATATATACCGTCTGTATCTCCAGGAATAATATATATTAACGGCAATGTGTGAGATCCAGCATTGTTTAGCATGCCTGGGAATTATATAGAATGCCTGAAAATTGTAGGCAAAGTATGAAATTGATTATATTTCACACATTTCCTAGGCATTCTATACAATACTGAAGAGCGACCCGGCAATGTATATAATACCCCGCCATTCATGTTTGATTTTTGGCTTGGCGGTGCCTTACTCCTGACGCTTTGCAGGACATACAGACAGGAAGAACTTGACAAAATATTAAAAAGCGTACAAACAACACAGCTGGAAGAAGCAAATCAGCAGATGCAAGATACAGAGTCTACCACACAGAATACTGAAGTCAAGATGCAGAGTCTACCACACAGAATACTGAAGACAAAATATAGAGCCTACTACACAGATTACTGAAGACAAGATTTAGAGCCCACTACATAGAATACTGAAGACAAGATATGGAGCCTACTACACAGAATACTGAAGACAAGATACAGAGTCTACTACACAGAATACTGAAGACAAGATACAGAGTCTACTACACAGAATACTGAAGACAAGATACAGAGCCAACTACACAGAATACTGAAGACAAGATACAGAGCCAACTACACAGAATACTGAAGACAAGATACAGAGCCTACTACATAGAATACTGAAGACAAGATACAGAGCCTACTAAACCGAATACTGAAGACAAGATACAGAGCCTACTAAACCGAATACTGAAGACAAGATACAGAGTCTACTACATAGAATACTGAAGACAAGATACTGAGCCTACTACATAGAATACTGAAGAGAATGCAGCCATAATGGAGGAAACCAAACTGATTGTGACGGCATGGTTACCAAAGGGTCTTCCACTTCTACTTGTTTGTTGTGTCTGCTTAAAAGAAAGCAGCGGTGCCCATTACAAGCCGAAACTGTCACCGTAATGTTCATGTTATCCGTGGGCATGCTGCTTAAGACGACGGAGGCGAGGACATAGAAGGTTACGGTGTTGGTATTTTGTGCAGCACATGTTTCAAGATGAAGAGAGCTGTAGAATTAAGCTTGAAAAGGATATAAATCGAACCTTGAAATTCAGGCCAAAAAAATCAGAATAAACTCTTTAGGCGCCTGTGACTGAAGACGACTTTTACCGCCTTCGGTCTGCACAAGGTATATTGAAACAACTGTATGCGAGATCACAGCTCGATGTTTGTCCAAAAGACTTATTGAGAGTTTAAGACGTCCCTGACCATGAAATACCACTCCGATCTGCTGCTCTCTCTCAGTCAACAGAAAGCGGTCAAGGATATGTGCAAGACCTGGTGCCAAAAAACATGAAGAGTCGTTGGGTGAAAAGAAAACTAAGTGCAATTCAAAATGCCAGTCCAGCCTTACTTGCCGCAATAAGTGGCTCGATGCCACCTTTGCCAGTCCAGCCTTACTTGCCACAATAAGGAGCTCTATTTCATCTTTGTTTTCCGGTATCGTTGTTTAGAATGTCCACTATTTATATCATATTTCTTCTTTCGTTTTCAAACATGTTTTTTCCAATGAAAACGTCTTCATTACGCTCTTTTGAAACTTTACCTGAAGCATATGTGTCATTTTATATAAAACTTATATAAAACTTGTATAAAAGTTATACAATGTCTAGGAAAAGTATGTAACATAATCACGAAAATCAAATATTTCATACTTTGCCTAAAAAAGTCAGGCATTTTTTATAATTCCTAGGCATTCTATAATATACTGCATTTCAAACATTGCCGTTAACATATACACGCTTTTATATTCGCCTTTATATAAGCCTTATATTAACGCCTTTATATACTTCTTTATATACGCCTTTGTATATATGCCATTATAAACGCCTTTATATACTTCTTTATATACGCCTTTATATAAGCCTTATATAAACGCCTTTATATACGTCTTTATATACGCCTTTGTATATATGCCATTATAAACGCCTTTATATACGTCTTTATGTACGCCTTTATGTACTCCTTTATGTACGTCTTAATATTTGCCTTAATATACACCTTTATATACACCTTTATATACTCCTTTATATTCGCCTTTATATGCACCTTTATATACTCCTTTATATTCGCCTTTATATATGCATTTTCTATCTGAATGCCAGTTACCTGCTGACTTTATTCAAAGAGGCTTGAGGTGTATATATACTTATTTTTGTAGACCATCAGAACTGTAATTTATTTTAACTGAATAATTGCCAATTTTTCTTATGGTATATATGAAAGGAATAGGTTTCATAATTAGGGACGACATCTTAGGTTTTTTTTCAGGGAAAAAAAGAAGAAAGAAAAAAAAGGGGGGGGGGGGAACCAAACTTGGCCAGGTTATTGAGTTATTTATTACTGGAGGCGCCACAGTACATATTATAACTTTAAATAACACTTGCCAGATTGTGATTGATGTTTTCTTTTGTTAATTTTAAAGGAAAGAATAATTATTTGGGTTTTTTTTTGGTTGTTTTTTTGTTGTTGTTGTTTTATTTTCTACTGCATTTTATTTTCTGCTGTCCTATATACTGATGCGTGGTGAAAAAAAAGGCTAATTCTTTGGGGGTTGGGGGGCGGAATGCACCTCCATGCCCTATCCAAAAGGCATCCCTGTTCAAAACGTAATGTGTTATATACCTTACCCTAATCCTAACCACAATGAATCATTTGATATACATTATGGTAATGAATGTGATCAAGAAAACCCTATTTAACTTGCTCTTTCATGCTGATGTGAACGATCTGGTTGTTAAGATTGTTTGAAGTAATTTTCGAAAATGATCGACAGGAAACAGCCAAAGTAGCTGCATTTAAGGTTGTTTGACATGCCTAGAGTAGCGAAGTGTCGTTGGATTTGATGGCGTCTCGCGTGAAAGGTTTACATTTCCCAGTAACAAAGTTTGCCACTCAAAACAGTTGCGAGGACAAACTGAATCCGTGAAGAAACTCTCAACATTGCTTCTAAAGAGATGTCTCAAAGAAAACTCTTGAAATAAAACTAGAATTGATAAATAACGAACGACGATGATTATAAAACAGAATCACGGGGATCAGTGTTTCTTTCAGAAATTTTCTCCCGGGAGTGGGGGGGGGGGGGCCTTAAGATTTTTCGTCTCACTGACCAAAGTGAAATGGAAATTCAGAAGCGTGTTTAATGTTATGTTATTTTTATAAATTTTTACTGAGTTTTCCAACATCCCAAGTTTCATGCGAACGAAGTTTGTCGAAACGGAAATTTATAAACAGTCGATTGAGATCATCTTTATGTGAGACACTTATCAGAAGGGATGGTCAGGCAAATCATAGCAAGATATTATGAGGTATTATTCACAAATAACTGTTATCGTTTGCATTATAATATTATATTTGTAATCTATATTAATTGTTTTTTTAAACTATTCCTTATTTCAGAGACATTTTTTTATAAATAAATGAATTAAATAAGTGTATTTAAATATACTCTGTCCTTCATTTATACCAGAGAACCCGGCCTTAACTGTCACCAAAAATGGTCAAAAAGTCACGGGAGACTGGGCCGATTCTATCCCTCGATTCTCCCCTATTTGTACCTGGTATGTCTGTAATGGACTGTTCACGCAAAGAGAGGAAATACATTTAAATTTATGTGACCTTTTAAACTTTTTAAAACTACAGTGTTAAATATTTTAGCTGTAGACACCGGCAATAGTCGATTGATAATTGGAATACGTTGACAAAGTTTCTGTAGGAAAATAATGTTGGTCCTGCTTAATTTAATAATCGACAACTTAAAACCTTTTCTAATTAAATGAAATCTTTAAGTGATCCAACTTAATTCCATCTCCATTGGAAGGCACGTTTCAAAAGTTATCTGACATATGGGTAACCGACATATGGCTAGCTGACATATGGGTGACTTATGGCTAACTGACATATGGCTAACTGACATATGGCTAACTGACATATGGCTAACTGACATATGGCTAACTGACATATGGCTAACTGACGTATGGGTAACTGACGTATGGCTAACTGACGTATGGCTAACTGACGTATGGCTAGCTGACGTATGTCTAACCGACGTATGGCTAACTGACGTATGGCTAACTAACGTATGGCTAGCTGACATATGACTAAAGGACATACATATCCTTGACCAGACTCTCCAAACTCCACGCCACTGCATGAAAGGTGGTATCTTTAAAAATGATTTAACTTTGGACTTGAAGAGAGTTTTCTAATTTTTATGTATCGATACGAAGGATGTATAAAATCTGTACAGCCGAGTATGTCATATTGAGATACATGGCTATTAGCAAAGTATCACTAAACATTATATTGTGTTGTGAAGATATGCAGATAATTACGAAACAAAACGAAAATCCATCTTTAAAAAAACAAACACACACACAAAAAAGGCTTATTTAAAGCTAGACTGTCTTAAATAGAGTGGAAATGAACCTGGCTTAGCGCCCTTAGTTTCATTAGTTTCGGGTCATGGTTTAGCGTCCTTGGGCACATTAGCCTCAGGTCATGGCCTAGCGCCCTTGGGCTCATTAGCTTGGGGGTCATGGCTTAGCGCCCTTCGGCTCATTAGCTTGGGGTCATGGCTGAGCGTCCTAATGCTCATTAGCTTCAGGTTATGGTTTAGCGTCCTTAGGCTCATTAGCTTCAGGTTATGGTTTAGCGTCCTTGTGCTAATTAGCTTCGGGTCATGGCTTAGCGTCCTTAGGCTCAATAGCTTCGGGTCGTAAGAACCACATTTCTCATTGTATCCCTTACACGCATTTATTTTTTTCTATGCAGTGGCTTAGCTAATGTGGGTGCCAACTGGGGCGGGATACAATTTTCGACCCCCCCCCCCTTTTCCCCTTTCCACAAAACGTGCATGATCCATAACTTAAACTGTCTTTTCGCTTATCCCGAATTTCAACAGTAAGTGGCGCTCCCAATCTTATCGATTAGCCTCAATATCAACAGTAAGTGGCGCTCCTAGTCTTTTCGACTGGCCCCTAGTCAACAGTAAGTGGCGCCCCCAGACGTCTCGGTTAACCCCAATGTCAACAGTAAATGACACCCCCAGACTTCTCGATTAGCCCCAATGTCAACATTAAGTGGCGCCCCCAGACCGGGCCACTGTTTAGTTAAACGTCATTAGACCTCCAGACATTCACCCAGCCTACAGACAAGTGGCCGGCAATCCAAAAGTCTCAATCATCCCATGCTCCAGACAGGGTTTGCGCGCGTCCACTTCTACCACTTAAGTAGATAATAATCTCTTTAGGGGGACCATCTCTCATTTTTAAATTACTTGATTCAATTACTTATTATTTCTTGTAATTCTTCAAAAGCTTTAGTTAAATGCAGCTCCCTTTTCTTTTCTGCTAGTTGAACCCCCTTAAAGATGGGTTTTATGGAACGCATGTATGTCAGTGAAGGCAAATCAAAGGCTCGATACATATATTTAAATAAATGGGGCGCTGTTGTAGTCAGGGCTGTGAAGTTTTAGCCTGCTTGCCTGTCATCCTGCCAGGACACAGTCTACCAATAAGAGATTGACAAGCACCACGATCCAAGGCGAGTCCTCAAACTGTCCTGGTTGAGACATTTTTTAGATCCCTCCATTTGTGAGTGTGTTCATTGAATGAGATCTAGTGAAGTTGGGCTTTCGTTTTTCTTTCACTTTCGTCAAACTCTAAAGCAGCATAATGCATTGTAACCCCGACCTTACGGTATGTCGAGAACCGCGGCGCGACCCCCCCCCCACGCCTAATAAACGGGAATAAATATCCGACCGACATTTTAGTTTTTCTTTCACTTTCTTCAAACTCTAAAGCAGCATAATGCATTCTAACCCCGACCTTACGGTATGTCGAGAACCGCGGCGCGACCCCCCCCCCCCACGCCTAATAAACGGGAATAAATATCCGACCGACATTTTTAACTACCGTATAAAAACTAACTGGGCCGATAGATCGCCCTCCTTTTATTTTTATTTTTATTTAATTGCCGTGATTACAATCTCGTGTTTAACCCCTGACTCGCGATCTACTCGGTGGACATCGCTGATCTCTTATCCCCACGTGTAAATATTTGTTGAAATGGTTGTTTGTTTGTTCTGACGTGAACATGACGTCAAGACTCCTGGCTACTGCCCCGCTGTGGGCTGTGTGTGTGTGTATGTGGGGGGGGGGGAGGGGGGTTGGGGTGGTGGAGGTCACATAAAACTGGACCACGATCGTGAGATCACGTGTTGTAATAGTTTCTTGACGTTCCCCCCTAGTCTCTGTCTAGTACGGCTTGTCTTAAACGACGGTGCACAGCGTAATGGGTCTGCTGAAAGTAAGTTTATAATTAAACGGACTGTCTTTTCCAACTACACACAATTTAATGGGAACGCTGAAAGCAATTTTATAATTTTTATTCTATAAATTATGCTAGCCGATTTAAAAAAAAACAAACAAAAAAAAAAAAAAAACAAACAAACAAGAAATCAGTTGTGTGACAAATTTCTAAGTATATAAACGTGTTGTATGAAGATCGATTTTTTTCTTAAAGCCCACCTTTACTAACAATCGGAAGCTTTTTTTCACCATTTTATTT
>CAXITT010000082.1:1637738-1671079 GCA_964033795.1 Lymnaea stagnalis
AAAAAATTTTTCCCACCCCCCCCCCCCAGAAAGGTAATCAATTTTTTTTTGCCCTCCCCCCCCCCCCATAGAAAGTTTTCTGCGGGCGCCCTTGATTGCGTTGTAGTATAGACATTATCTTTGTTTCAATTTTGGTCGGTTTGGGGGGTCCCCAAAAATGTGTTTTTAAAGATACCCATTTTCTTTTCTTTTTTTTTTTCGGGTAATCAGAACAACAACTACTTCGACCAAAATCTTTTGTTAATAAAATGAGTTTGAGAAATGTTTTTGAAATAAATAAGATTTATGTATCTCTTATCGCCCACTTTGCTGTCTCACGTTGAAAAGAGATACTCTCTTGATTTTTTTTTTCGGGGGGGGGGGCCGCAGGGACGTCATTTGGGTTGGGCAGAATGGGGTATTTGCCCCCCCCCCCTCATTGAATTTACAGGTTTCAATTTTAATGGTTATATACTGTGGCGCCTCCAGTAAAGAGCTGACCAAGATTTTGTCCCCCCCCCCTTCCATCCTTGAAAAATCCTGAAATGACGCCCCTGTAGGGCGGTGCGTGTCTTAGAAGTGTTAATAATCAAGAACACTAACCTCTTGTTAAGTAAAGCTGAACAGAGTCTAGCTCCCCTTCAAGCAAACCAATTACTTTTAAGTGTAAACCTACAAATGATAAAAATGTCAAACAGGAGGTGCACGCGTTTCGACAGGATTGTGCATTGCTCACGGCGAGATAATTTAGTCGAACCAGTTAACGGAAACAGGAATTTCCAATTTGTATGCTCGTCCGCCAGGTCAAGACTGTGGGTCCAGATGACATGAAGAAAGCTGTAAAGATTGCTAGATTTTATTTTAAAAATCCGCCGGAGACATAAGCAATATGTTTATTTGTTCTCAATCAAGTTTTAAGGAAAACCCAGTACATCGCATCTCAAATTTGAATCAAAAGAGTTGTGCTTCACTGAATCATCTAATTATTGCGCTTGCTAAACATTACTCTGAATAACTGTCAAAGGATAAGGTATTTTGACTTTTGTCAGATGATTTTTGAATTTAAAAAAAAAAAGGAAGGAAGAAAACTTGATCTAAATATGAAATATTTCCAAAGGATCATTCAAAACTCAATTTCAGAACACATTTAAACACTATTTAAATCTAATTTTGTACGGGGGGATCCTCACGGTGTCCTTGTCGGAGACTTTCTTTTGACTTGAACACCTGCATCAAAATTCGACCAGTCTTGTGAATAAAATATTATTATTATTAATATATATATTTTTTTTTTAACTTCAAGATACTGAACATCTGTTCCGTTGGTTCTAGTTAGTGAGTTAATTGTTTGAAATCTTCCATTGACAATCCGTACTACAAGAAGGGAGATTACATAACCATTTGGTTTAAGCGTCTTCAATTTCTGTGCGATGTAGTAAAAATGAGGTTGCAGTTATCTTTCAGACAAAGCGTGAGATACGTTTTTCGTATAATATTATTTTAAAAATTATTTTCTTCCGATATCTATTATTCGCTGAAAGAAATGCGTTGGGTGGACACGTTAGTTTGTGTTTTCTTTGGTTAATTAATTATTATTTGATTTTTATTTTATTGATTGTTTTGTATTGTTATGTAGGAAACTTTTCCCGTGCCGTGAACTTTGCTTGACCCCAAATTAGATTCCTAGCAGACGCTACGTGCATAGTTGGGCGGAGCTAGTTCTTTTGATCTGTCGTGTTCACTGCAGACTACCAATTAAGCATGGTTAGTTTGTCTCCTAGTATCTTGTGGAACGTTCTCGATTTGACGAGAAACGTAAACAATGTCAAAGGCGTTTCTGGACGCGTCGGTAGACCCATTTTAAAAATAAGGGATTTCAGAGATTCACGGAGATTCAGACTGATTGATAGATATTTTTAACTTTGAGAAGTGTATTATTCTTTGTGTACTCATATGTGTTTATTCGCATTTGTCATTGTACATTATTAATTGGCACATTATACTAACTGTGTACCGGTACAAGATCTACCATACTCTGTAAGTTGATGCTTTGTAATTATATTTATTTTTTTTTTATTTATTTTTTTTTTGTAATATTATTAATACTTAAATAAATCTTATTAATTGTAATTATCAACTGTTTTGGGTGTCGTATTTTTGCTATTGTATTTCTCTATGTTATCCTCCTTTGTTGTGCCCTGTTTAAACGAGCCATACATTTAAAACAAGAGATTTATTTCTCACAATAGAAGCCAGTGCGTAGCAGTATTATTATATTATTTTCATTTATTTTTGTATATATTTTTTTAGGGAGAAGGGGAGGTGGGTTTGGCTATGCTTATTTTTTTTTCCACTTTTTTTCTTCTTTCAGTTTTGCCTTTCAGCATAAGTTTTATTTTTCATAAAACTACTGTACAGTAACCCACTACGTACAACGCCTACAAACAAACCCCCCTTCCGTCCCCCTCTCCCCCAACAAACGTGGTACACGTGACGTTACATTTCTGTCACTTCACTACGCATTCACTACCAGGGATTCAATTTCAAGTCCTCTCAACACATTTAAATTATGTTTGCAGCAGACCAGAGCATATGGACGTCGAAAAACAAAACCCAAGCTTCCGGCTAGAAATCCAATTTGGCCGCATTGACAGAGTGGAAACACTACGCGTGTCAGAGCCACTGTTTGTTTTATTTATCCATTGATCCTTATCACCAGTATCTGCAGTCGACAGATGATTACTCATATTTTTTTAATGGCTTAGTGAACAGGAAATCTAATGTTTTTATTTATCAACTCATAGTACGGCATCTTGCAATACATCTGGAGGTGGAAAAAGAGGGGGTTGGGGGGGGGGCGGATACCTCCTCACCGGATCGTGCGAGTACGATTGAACTAATTACCCTTCAGGGGTTCTCGTGTTATTGTTGGAGTATATTTTGTGTCCAGTAATACAAAAGGAGCGTGGACATAAGTGGGGCATAGTTCTCCATTGATCCAATATCTGAGGCCAGCAGTTCCCATTGTGGTTTTATTTGGCAAGCTTTCGTTTAAAATTGTCTTACTGATGCTTGCCGTGAGCTCATCTGTGTCGCTTTATTTCGCACACATTGATAGAGCTAAATATTACAACATCAAACTACTTGTACATTTGAACGCAGCGACACACGTTCCAAATTACCTTTTAAGATGTCGCCAAAAGTTGATAGCGCCGCCGAAAAGTCATAGAAAATTAGACATTCGGAAATCAACTGTCACAAAGATTGCAGATAAAATGCTCTGACAGTAACAAACATCTATGCGTCCCTGTTATGTGAAGGCGTTCTTTTTTCACTCTCATTTAATCTTTTCCTGGTGAACGACCTTAAGCAGAAACCAATTCGCCTGCGTTAGTATTGGGCGTGTCTTACTACCTTTGATCTTCTTTACCAAAAACCAATCTATCGTCTGTTTCTTTACTCGAATGCGGTAGAACACTGTAGAACGTTTGAGTCACTATTACAAAGTTTATTCTGACCTCGAATCTTCTATGGAATAGACTATAAATTATAAATATAGGCAAATGGCATAAATACCAGAGAGAGAGAGAGAGAGAGAGATATAGAGAGAGGGAGGAGAGAGAGAGAGACGCAGACAGCTTGAGAGAGTTTTTTTGGAACGTGTGAGTGCTTTGTTTACAATAGAATTCCTTTCATTATTTTTAGCGTTTTGCACATTGTGTTTTATTCGCCATTGTACTGGTACCAGCCACACAATATACTGTACGTTAATAGTTTTTAATTATATTTCTATTTGACTTTTGTACTTTGTTACTAACTTAATAAAACTTATTCATGGTAATTAGCCCTGTTTCGGGTATTGTATTATTTCTGTTATTTTTTTTTATCATTTGGTTTCGTCTTTTGTTATGCACTGTTTTGGGAACGAGCAATACCCTTAATTCATCATCATCATCATCATGTTCCTTAGTCCTTGGACCCTCGGGGCGCCAAAGATGACATGTGAACTATCCTCCTCCATTCGTCTCTGTCTTCTGCACTACGCGCAGCACCACCCAGTGTTAGTCCTGTCCACTCTTTGATGTTATCCTCCCATCTTTTTCTTTGTCTTCCTCTTCTTCTCCCTCCTCTTGTGGTGCCCTGCAATATTTCTTTGGCAAGCCCTTGTTTCCTTGTTACGTGACGGTATCATTGTAGTTTGCGTTTTTTCACAGTCACCAATAGGTCATCGTACTCCCCAATGTCCTGGCAAACCCTTTCTTTGACTATATCATTGGTGATATGATCTTTATAGCAGATGCCAAAAATGCTTCTGAAGCATCTCATCTCCATTGCCTTTATTTTCCTTTCAAGGTCAGCTGTTAATGTCCAGGATTCGCAGGCATACAGGAAAATGGAGAGGACTAATGAGCGCATCAGCCTGATTTTGGTGCTGGTGGATATATTTTCGTCATTCCATATTTTTTTTAGCCTCTGTAGTGCTGTTGTAGTCTGTGCAATCCTGGACATCATTTCGGGCTTGGAGCCTTCTTCTGAGTCTATTGCTTCTAGGTATTTAAAGAGGCCTACAGTCTCTAGTCTTTCCTTCCCGACCTTAATTTTAGTGGTGATGCCTGTGGTGTTATTTGTCATCAGTTTTGTCTTTCAGCACTGATTAGCATGCCGTAGGACGACGAGGTCTTATCGAGACTCTTTACCAGGTTGGCTAGCTCTTCTTCGTTCCTAGCTAGTCCATCTATGTCGTCCACAAAGCGTAGGTTGGTGATTGTTCTGCCACCAATGCTGACTGTCCTTACATGCGCTTCCAAAGCATCTGACATAATTCTCTCTAGGAAGATGTTGAACAGGGTGGGGGAGAGCAAGCAGCGTTGTCGTACTCCAAACGTGGTCTTGAACCATTCTCCGATGTTGTTGTTGGGGAAGACTGCACTGGTACCCTTAATTAGAAGTTTAAATTTCTCCCTACTGACAACGGAGATAAACAGTCTCTGTGGCGCTACAGCCTAAGCAGGGCTTTGGTCTGCCTCACCTCATCTTTCCACTCAGAGCTTCCATCCATCCCTGTGGCGCTACGGCTACAGCCCATAAAAGGCTTTTGTCGGCTTCACCACATCCTTCCACCCAGACATTCCATCCATCCCTGTGGCACAACATTCCATGAATTGCTTTGGTCTCCCTCACACATCTTTCCACTTAGACCTTCCACCCATCCCTGTGGTGCTACCGCCCATGAAAGGCTTTGGCCGGCCTCACCACATCCTTTGACTAATATCTAACTGATGCTTTTCCTTTTCATGCTAGGGATGCCAGCTGCTGTAGATCTTTTTCCTCATCATCCATCCATCTGTGCCTAGGTCTGCCTTTTAGCCGTTTGGTGTTTTGTTGGTGCATCATCTTCACTCTTCTGTCATTTGGAATTATTTCTGTGTCCAGCCCAGCGTAGCCTGCCCCTTTTTTTCATTTCTGTTACTATCGTGGATCCCGATATAGTCTGTACAAGTCCTGATTCGTTCGTATTCTCCATCCATATTCATCCTTTATTGGTCCGTATATTTTATGGAGAAATTTCCTCTCCCGTGTGCTCAATAGGTCTCCTGTAATTTTATATTAGGGTCAAGGTTTCACGTGCGTGTGCTACAACTGGCCTGATTACCGTTTTATAAATAGTTTTCTATGTGTCTCTTGAGCTTCTTCTGACTACTGAAATATTCCCTGTTTCACGGCCGATACTCTTTCTTAGTGTAAGTAATTCAATTCTTTCACTTAATAAAGATCCTAGGTATTTGAATAGATTTACTTTTTCAAAAATGTGGTGTTTCCTTTTAATATCGTAGTCATAAACATTATCGTTTAAAGGCTGTCACGGAAAAAAAAACAATTTATAAAACCATTGATGTTAAAAAAAGTCTAAAGGTTTATGTTGTCAATAAATAAATTGTTCGGAAATGTAAGTGGTTCAGTTGAAAAGCATGTTCACGAAATTGCCAAATAGCAGGTAAACGTGGTTCGAGATTTTGCTCAAGGTAACGTGAAGAGTCTCGGGATGGGTGAACAGGTGTACAAGATTAGAAATAAAACCACATTGTGCATTGCTCTCATACCTGGGTCAGAGGCATCGTACGGCAGAGTTAATTTATCAAAAGCCAGTTACATTGAGGACACATAACATGGTAGTGAAGCTATCAAATCCAACTATATTGTGGACAAATAGCTTTGTAGTGAATCTATCAAAAGCCAGTTATATTGTGGACACAACACTGTAGTGAATCTATCAAAAGCCAATATTTTTTACATTATAGACACATTGCGATGTAGTGCAGCCATCTAACGCTTGTTATATTGTACATTGTGAAGACATAGCATTGTAGAAAAGCTATCTAACGCTAGTTATATGCTACATTGTGAACATATAGCATTGTAATGAAGCCGTCTAAAGCTAGTAAATACTAAATTTTGAATACATAGCATGGTAGTGAAGCTATCTACAAATCCAGCTATCTACAATATTGTGAACGCATAGCAAGGTAATGAAGCTATCAAACGCCAGGTACATACCACATTGTGAACGCATAGCCAGGCAGAGGAGATATCAACGACTTGTTTTATTCTATATCTTTAAACGTTTATTCATTTTCGTCGTCGTCATACGTTAAACTTAAAAACTTAACAATCTGTCACTGGCAACAACATAGTCGTATGCCTCTCTTCTGATCTCCCGCGCTCTGATGACGAAAGGTCTCTTCTCTAAAAAAAAAATGTCTTAAACATATCCCCCCCCCCCTTTAACCATCATGTGACCGCTATCAATTAGTTTCGGATTCTCATCGCTTTCTCTGGTCTTGGAGACTCCCGTTTGTCATCGTGAAAAATCACACTTCCAGAGAAAACCTTTTTTTTTGTTTTGTTGCGTCCTCTTTGTCAGGTTCCTCCCGTACTTTAGTTTCACTTATTTCTTTCCACCTAACCTGATTTCAGCCCCCCCCCCCTCCCCTTGTTACAAACCTCATCCGTTCCTTTTATTAATTTGTTATTTTATTTCTTTGTTTAATCTTTTAATCCGTTACTTGTATTAATTTGTTATTTTATTTCTTTGGATAATCTTTTGTTCCAGTTCTTGTAATCAGCTGGCGTTTTTTTTTTTTCAATTTTAAATTAATATTTACGTTTAGCCTTCAGCCTTGACGATTTTAAATCAATTTCATGTTAAATGTGCGACATGTTGTTCAGAAGGCTTGTGGCGTTCATTTTTATCTCCCTCAATTTTGCACGCAAGAAATAATTTCATTTAAAGACTTCAATCCATAAGCTTATAGAAAATTAAATTATTCTTTGAAAAATGGAAAGCTATTTTGCATCGATTATATATTTTAAAAGAAAGGGTGATATTCTTTTAAAATATTGAACAACTGAAATTTGAAAGGGGAAACAACGTATTTGGTGTGAAATAATCATGGTTTTAAAACTCTTGGTTCAATGACATATCATTTAAATGACAGACAGAAATTAACTAATTGTTTAAATGATTAAAACGAGTAGTCTCCACACATATGAGGAATCTTAATAGCAAGAGAAACAGTCTAAAACCATCAAATTAACTCTAGAGTCAAGAAAGGTATTTCATTACCTGAATATGTTTTCATAAAATTTGATTAGCGCTTGGTAATGGGAAGCATTATAAGAATCTTATTTTAGTCACGTCTTTAGTATTCTGGTCTGTTTTTTTTAATGTGGAATATAGAGTCACGGGTAATTTGTAATCCACCCTAAATGAAACGGATGGAAATAGTACGGTAACTATTGATTGCACACTATTATTAGCTACGTGTGTTTAATCTGGGGACAGGACAAGTAATCTACTTTATTAGCAATTCGTCTTATAAAGTTTTATATTCTAACTTAATCAGTGCAACTGCTCATCCCCACTAATATGGGTAATAACATGTCTACTAATTAACACCTTCCCTAACTAATGTAACACTACCTGCTAATATACCCCGTAGCGGACACACTGATATTTTAACTATCCTAACGAACATGTCCACCAACATCTTCTTTTAAAGACAGAAGACGCAGAATCAAGACCTTACATTGCCAGGACAACTTATTGTCCTCATCACATACCATTATGTTATTACATGTTGGAATTTTTAATTTTTTTTTTAAATTTTATCGAAAAATTTCACATTATTATATTTAAAAGAATATTGATCAAAGATGTATACATTAGGAAAAATACAATCAAATATATAAAAGCGCTTCACTGGGAAATCAACAGAACCGTCAAGAGCAAATTGCCTCTTTCAAAAGTCCTATTCCCGCGTCATTTGAAAGAAGAAAGGAAAAAAAATCCAATTTAAATCTTCAATAATCAGTCCTTTACTATCGAAAGACCAATATGCCGTCTGCCAATCACAGCTGATATCTTCAATTTCAAATCTTCCCACTGTTCATTCCAGACCTCGATAGAGGCACTCACACCAATTATCATAGTCTGAATGCAAGGAAGTAAAGCCGTCTTGAGCACGCTATGAAGTCTATAAACCACAATAAGCAGCATTCTATGCCCGGCAGTTGCAAGTTACTGTAGTCAAATTGATGGCTGCGTCTTAAATGTTAACTTTTGGTTTTATAATATAAAAAACTAAAGTTAAATTTACACTTTAATTTATGAAATTAGAAAAAATTAGATTACATATTTTCCACTAAAAATGTATTTTTATTTTGAAGCTTGCAACATCATGAATGACAAGTAGTGCTTATTACGCGCTTATATCAAGTCAAATTTGATGACTGTTCGCTTACACAGCGTTATGAGCATTCCCTTACATAAGGGCAATAAAATACCCTATATAAAACCTACCGGACTGATGATGTGGAGACAGATTTACACCAGTTGGGGGTTCGAGCATGGAGACGGAAAGCCTTGGATCGCTCCAAGTGGAAGGATGTGGTGGGGCAGGCCAGGGCCCTACATGGGCTGTAGTGCCACCGATGATGATGATATAAAACGTACCTCACAAACAATTTGATTGCCAAAGAAATATTCAAAAAGAATTGTAACATACTTTTTGCTGACCCCAGCACTAACAGGGTATTTCATGATTCATTCTCCTACCCCTCCCCCACTTACTGTCTTCAGACGGGACAAAAATCTAGGCGACTTTCTGGTTCACAGTCGCCTCCGAGCTGACCCGTCCCACGTAGGGACGAAACCACGCTCAAGAAGCCGATGTGGGACGTGCCCTATACACTCCAAACCAAAAATAGTAGCTCCCCTAAAGGTACATTTGCCATCAAAGAGGGTTTCACGTGCGTAAGTCGTAATGTGATATAATATGTGATTGTGTTCCGTAGATGACATTCTAGTGATATAGACGAAACTTGTAGAAGAATGGCAGATTAGGTTCTCTAAACATCTTCGGGATACTGAGCAAGGTAAACTTTACCCAGTCTCTTCACACTTCAACAGAGAACAACATAAAGGTGCATACGATGTATCCATTATAACACTGATTTCCCGTACCAACACACCAGAGAGAGTTAAAATGGAAAACCTGTTTATTCAGATTTTTGGCACAATGTCACCGTGAAATTATCAAATACTCTCCTTTTAAAGTTTCTCAATTTCCTTGTATTTCGTCTTTTTTCATTTTTATTCAATTTTAAGTATCTCAAAAATATTTTGGTCCGTTAAGATTCGGGACCTTATTTTTCACAGTACCGATATATAACATATTCTTTCACTTCCTGTAATCTTGGTTTTGAAAATTCCTACTTCCGGCAACAACAAAGGATATCACTTTAGTTTTAACTGTGCTCTACTTCCTGTCCTATTTTCATTTGTCCTGTTTGCTGAGGCTGTTAGCCGAAACAGTCACATCGTAATGCCCTGTGTTTTGATTCAAGCTTTCACATTTATTTTCTATTTCATAATACCCCCAGCAGGGGCACAACAAAAGAAGATGCATTTAGACCTATGGTACTATTGAATTTCCTCTTTTTGCTACATTTTCAAAATGAATCTAACATTGATCCTCACGTTATTTTTTTTCCATTAACATTCCCCATAAGTGACTCAATTTTACTTTGACATTTTTTTTTGCAATAAATTTTTGGCTCATATCAGGATAAGTGATTGTAAGGATGAAGAAATTCCTGAGTTGCTTTAAAATTCTACCGAGAAAAGAAACGATTTATTTTTCTTTATGTCACAGTTCTCAGCTCAATTTTTTTTTTCATGTAAGGCTTTATTTTCTCTTCATTATCGTCTTCCATTTTCTATATTATCAAGTCTAAAGAACCCCAACTCTAGCGTGTCCCAGTGTTTGCGTGCGTGAGAGATTTGCTCCCTTGATAAAACGACTAAATGAGCCAGCACGTCTGAGCCCCCGTAGATTCAATGGAAGATCTAATATTTGTCTGCAGTGTCCGATGATCCTCAAGCCTTAATGGCACGTCTCCACCGATGGCTTATCGGCACCTCGGAACATTGGCTGTCATTCAGGGCTTAAATTACTTTTTAAAAAATCTCCCGCTGTCTGTCTGTCTCTCTCTCTCGCTCTCTCTCTCTCTCCATCTATCTCACTTTCTCTTCTCTCTCACTCCCACTCCTCTCTCTTTCTCACTTCCAATACCACTCTGCCCTTCTCCTATTCCCCGCTCTCTCGCTCACTCTCCCCCCGTATGGCATTCCCCTTTCTCTCTCTTTCTCACGCCTGCTATCCCGCACCATCAATATCTCTCGCTCTCCCACCTCCTATCTCTCTCAATGTCGCGTCTCTCTCAGTCTCTTCTCTTTCTCACTCGCCCATATCCCTTCTCAACCTCCTCATCTCTCATTCTTCCCTCTCTCTCACCTCAAAACTCAAATTCTCTCATTCTATCACCCCCTCTCTATCTCATCCTCTCACGCTCACTCTTACTCTTCCATCACTCCCCTCTTTCTCACGCTAATAATCTGTCGTATTTTCTCGCAGTATCTCTAATTCCCAATTTTCATTCTGTCTATGACCCTCTTTATCTTAATGCTTATATTCTCGCCATATTGCTTTTCTCTGCCTCCCTCTCTCGTAATTCCTCATCACCCCTCCTCCCAAGATGGTATCTTCATCCCATGAGTACACCCACTCAGCTAAAATCCAAAATACATTGCGGAATTAGATGTTTTTTTTGAACATGGACAATTTGAATCAGCTCAACAAACACACAACTTTGATGAATGCCATTTCTGGACAACCCCGTTACAGTCAAGTATTGACTTTACAATATTCTATGACTCACTTTTTTGTGTGGCTATTTTATGTTATCTTAAATTATAATCAGATGAAAGTATATTTTTTTAAAGAATCGTATCGCGAATGTCGCTGTTAATATTGGTATTATCTCCTGTCGACAAGGATCCCCCATGTCTGGAATGACGTCATCAATTTTGATATCATCACATGTCGACAAGGATCTGCCATGTCTGGAATGACGTCATCAATTTTGATATCATCACATGTCGACAAGGATCCCCCCCATGTATGGAATGACGTCATCAATTTTGGTATCATCACACGTCGACAAGGATCCCCCATGTCTGGAATGACGTCATCAATTTTGGTATCATCGCATGTCGACAAGGATCCCCACGTCTGGAATGACGTCATCAATATTGGTACTATATCATGTCGACAAGGATCCCCATGCCTGTCTTCGAAATCGTCAACTCAACATTGATGACTCAAGGAAATGAATTGTTAAACACATTAAGACTTAAAACCTTGCCATTCGTATGATCTCATTATGTCATCTGGTTCACTAAATTGCTCTTTCCCATAACGTCTCTGGCGTCTTCTTTGATGTAAAGTTGTCTCCCCCCCCCCTCCGCCCCCCGCCCGGCCTATCTCCTGATTAATACCTTTCTATCCTTTCAAGATTCTTTAAAACTCACTAATGGTGGGCTTTTTTTTTATTATTTATATTCCTTCCTTTGTGCTCGCTAAACTCTTAAACTCAAGAGATGTAAAGTGACGCGTTCTCTTTACGTTCTTTAAGCCACTTTTCCTGACTGCATTGGTAGATTAATGAAAATCAATACGCAAAAGGAAACATATGGGGTTGTTCTTTTCTCTTGTCTCCACCCCCCCCCCCCCCCCCAAAAAAAAAAGAACCCCTTGAACGCTTATGCCCTGCCGAAGCTCGCGTTTCTTGAACATTGTCATCACAAAGAATTCTTGCCAATAGACAAAGGTCTTCAAGGCGGTAGCTCTTTTTGGACTTCCCAAGAGCTCGCGTGGGTGAGTTTACGACATACGTTCTTACCTCAGTCCCTGCTGATGTCGTACCCAATCTGATCCAGGTCAAAGGTCCCCAATCCATGGACCGCCACTAGAATAGATCAATGTGTGCCCCATTGTGGAAGTTGATAGTTAGCATATACTTGTTGGGTAAGTTGTAAATATATTTTTGTTTTATTATTTGTCTAATGCATTATATTTTTTTTTCATAATAAATAAGAATTCGGTGTAACTAACAAAACGTGTATCGATTAAAGCAAGCCACAAATTCAAGTCTAAGAGTCGAAATGAGCATTTACATTTAGTCAAAATAAAAATAATCTAAGAAATTTGAATAACGGAACCTGTAGACTTTATTTCGCTAATGAATGCACTGACATAGATATATCGCTTCTGTCAAAGCTCACGTTTTCGGTCGACTTTAAGAGGACCGGGGCTTTTAAAGAGTTATTAACAGGTGTAAATAAATACAATCAGATTGTCTTTTCAAATCCGGACTTGTAAAGTGATGTAATGCAGGTAACGGTGTAATGTTCTTGTTTATCCACAAATCTTGTTCTGCTCCCGTGCTCCCACTAAATCATCTATTGCGCCTGTGTTTCCATTAAATAAACTTCTGCTCCTGTGCTCTCAATAAACATCTACTGCTCCTGTGCTCCCACTAAACCATCTACTGCTCCTGTGCTCCCATTAAACCATCTACTGCTCAAGTGCTCCCATTAAACCATCTACTGCCGCCTGTGCTCCCACTAAATCATCTACTGCTCCTGTTCTCCCACTAAACCATTACTGCGCCTGTGCTCCCATTAAACCATCTACTGCCTCGTGTGCTCCCATTAAACCATCTACTGCTCCTGTGCTCCTATTAAACCATCTACTGCTCATGTTCTCCCGCTAACCTTGCTCAACTGCCAGCATGTCGCAGATATTCCGAAGTAAATAAAATGGTTTATTTAATGTTTCTAGAACGTGTATTGATTGCCAGCTTTTAATGATCTGCTCTCTTAGTTAAATCTCAGGGCTTATTATCTTGTTATGCCAATGCTGCTCCTCGTTTCTAACGTGTGTGATCAGGGGCGCATTCTCTGGGCTAGCTACGAAGTTTCATCATTTGGTGCATATTATACGCACATTATTTCACACCTTTTCAAAATGTTATGTTAAGAAGCAGTTCTTGATATTGTTCATTTTACTGCTCTGAATATTTAGCGCTGTTAGTTTAGCGTTTCCACTCATGAATGTCAGCGACTTTTAGATTAGACTTGAAGTGGATTATAAACAGTAAAACTTAAGTGAGCCACTCATGAACCAAGTTTGAAATATTATAAAACTAGGGCTTAACCGGGTGGAGTTGGTTTTTTTTTTTACAGACAGTCGTACACCCTACCTGCCGGCCTTTCAAACAAAAAACAGACCTACACACAGTCGTACACCGTACCTGCATGCCTATAAAAAAAAATCCTACAGACAGTCCTACACAATACTCGTCTCGCTGTATTGATTAATATAATAGTCCCCTCCGAAAAATTTCAACTATTTTTACTTGAGTTCAACTGTCACGCCTGTCACTCGCTGCTTGACAGTTTTTTTTTTCACCCACTCAGTATAACTAATATAAAACTTGTAGTGTGTGTGTGGGGGGGGGGCGTCTGTGAATAAGAAGCAGGACACACCAGAAGCAAACTATATGTAAGAGATAATGTTCAATTTTCGAACTGTGAACTTAAACTATGACAACATATTGTTGGTATTTTCCCGGCACAGTGGTTAACGCCCCGTCTATGAATCTATTGGGACAATGATATAACGCACTCTTATCTTATTAAATAGTTCATATTCTGAATTTTAAAAAAAAGCATGTAAAGTAACCGTAATACTGATTCCGTCAAAGGCATCCAAACTTCTGATGTGTTGCAAAATGCTCCAAGAAGCATGAAAAATCCAGATTTGTTCTTCTTGTTTTACATTTAAATATCTGACGAATCATTCGGTGGGTTTCATTGACACAAACAAGAGTCGCCCGCCTGGGGCGCTGGACGAAACCATCGACACAAACAAGAGTCACATGTCTGGGGCGCTGGACGCAACCATCGACACAAACAAGAGTCACATGTCTGGGGCGCTGGACGCAACCATCGACACAAACAAGAGTCACACGTCTGGGGCGCTGGACGCAACCATCGACACAAACAAGAGCCATCCGCCTGGGGCGCCGGACTCAACCATCGACACAAACAAGAGTCACCCGCCTCGGGCGCTGGAAGCAACCATCGACACAAACAAGAGTCACCCGCCTGGGGCGCTGGACGCAACCATCGACACAAACAAGAGTCACCCGCCTGGGGCGCTGGACGCAACCATCGACACAAACAAGAGTCACCCGCCTGGGGCGCTGGACGCAACCATCGACACAAACAAGAGTCACCCGCCTGGGGCGCTGGACGCAACCATCGACACAAACAAGAGTCACCCGCCTGGGGCGCTGGACGCAACCATCGACACAAACAAGAGTCACACGTCTGGGGCGCTGGACGCAACCATCGACACAAACAAGAGTCATCCGCCTGGGGCGCTGGACTCAACCATCGACACAAAAAAGAGTCATCCGCCTTGGGCGCTGGACGCAACCATTGACACAAACAAGAGTCACCCGCCTCGGGCGCTGGACTCAACCATCGACACAAACAAGAGTCACCCGCCTCGGGCGCTGGACGCAACCATCGACACAAACAAGAGTCATCCGCCTGGGGCGCTGGACGCAACCATCGACACAAACAAGAGTCACCCGCCTGGGGCGCTGGATGCAACTATCGACACAAACAAGAGTCATTCGTCAGGGGCGCTGGACGCAACCATCGACACGAATAAGAGTCACCCGCCTGGGGCGCTGGACGCAACCATCGACACAAACAAGAGTCACCCGCCTGGGGCGCTGGACGCAACCATCGACACGAATAAGAGTCACCCGCCTGGGGTGCTGGACGCAACCATCGACACAAATAAGAGTCACCCACCTGGGGCGCTGGACGCAATCATCGTCACAAAGAGTCACCCGCCTGGGGTGCTGGACGCAACCATCGACACAAACAAGAGTCACCCGCCTGGGGCGCTGGACGCAACACTACCTATACTCCACTGAACATTAAATCTCTTTTTTTTTTTTTTAAATCTAAAACCAAATCCCCAGTAGGTTTTGTGCATAGCCCTAAATGATCAAATAATTTTTTTTGGTTTTCATTGTGACTACAGCAGAACAACATCGAATCTCCTGGCGTTTCAATTTCATTAATGTCAAAATATAATTGCAGGTCAATAAAGTTAAACATACTAAATCAACAAGAAGTATGTCACGTCAATTAATTTAAACTTGTAAAGTCAACAAGAATACAGTCCCAGGTTCCATCGCCAGATTACGCCACTGGATGTTATAAAGATTTATAGTTAACTTTTTTTAATGTTAAAAATCTACGTGCTGCGGCCTACTTGTTCTCTGAACTGTGATTGGGAAATTAAAAGGTGGGGGTGAGGGTGGGGGAGTGGGAGGAGGCGCGGTGATAATTATTTTGTGTGATTCTGTAAAAATGTGTCTGTGTGTGGAAATAGTACATTGAATAATTGAAGTGTTCAGTTGTGTGTGGAAGTGGAAATAGTACATTGAATAATTGGAGAGTGCATAAATTTGTTCAGTTGTGTGTAGAAGTGGAAAAATTACATTGAATAATATGGAGTGTGCATACATTTGTTCAGTTGTGTATGGAAGTGGAAAAATTACATTGAATAATTGGAGAGTGCTAAGTTTGTTCAGTTGTGTGTGGAAGTGGAAATATTACATTGAATAATTGGAGTGTGCATACATTTGTTCAGTTGTGTGTGGCAGTGGAAATATTACATTGAATGATTGGAGAGTGCATAAATTTGTTCAGTTGTGTGTGGAAGTGGAAATATTACATTGAATAATTGGAGAGTGCATAAATTTGTTCAGTTGTGTGTGGAAGTGGGAATATTACATTGAATAATTGGAGAGTGCATACATTTGTTCAGTTGTGTGTGGAAGTGGGAATATTACATTGAATAATTGGAGAGTGCATAAATTTGTTCAGTTGTGTGTGGAAGTGGGAATATTACATTGAATAATTGGAGAGTGCATACATTTGTTCAGTTGTGTGTGGAAGTGGGAATATTACATTGAATAATTGGAGAGTGCATAAATTTGTTCAGTTGTGTGTGGAAGTGGGAATATTACATTGAATAATTGGAGAGTGCATACATTTGTTCAGTTGTGTGTGGAAGTGGGAATATTACATTGAATAATTGGAGAGTGCATACATTTGTTCAGTTGTGTGTGGAAGTGGGAATATTACATTGAATAATTGGAGAGTGCATACATTTGTTCAGTTGTGTGTGGAAGTGGGAATATTACATTGAATAATTGGAGAGTGCATACATTTGTTCAGTTGTGTGTGGAAGTGGGAATATTACATTGAATAATTGGAGAGTGCATACATTTGTTCAGTTGTGTGTGGAAGTGGGAATATTACATTGAATAATTGGAGAGTGCATAAATTTGTTCAGTTGTGTGTGGAAGTGGGAATATTACATTGAATAATTGGAGAGTGCATACATTTGTTCAGTTGTGTGTGGAAGTGGGAATATTACATTGAATAATTGGAGAGTGCATACATTTGTTCAGTTGTGTGTGGAAGTGGGAATATTACATTGAATAATTGGAGAGTGCATACATTTGTTCAGTTGTGTGTGGAAGTGGGAATATTACATTGAATAATTGGAGAGTGCATAAGCTTGTTCGAGTGAAATTAAGACCAGGCAGGTGTCTCAAGTAACATTCAAATAAAAAAACAGATTTGTTCCCGGGGGTCGCGGTAGACGGCTTTACAAAGGAGATGAAACAATATGACCCCAATTTATGAAACCCCGTAACCCCCCCCCCCCCCTAACTCCATTTGCCGAATTCCCCTCCAGATCAGCCCCCTTAACCGCCCCTTACAATCCTCTAATCCAGATAACTCCCCACCCCATCCCCTTATCACCATCATTGTTTTAAAGCTTACGGTATGCCCATGAACGAAAGGTCATGCGTACATTCATGTCCAATGAAAGAAAGTTCATGCTCTTATCATTATGTTCATCAATGAAAGATAATGTGTAGAGTAATGGTTCGGCTTATAATCATGGACCATCGAATGACCTTTAGCAATAATAACTGCGATAACTGGATGAGCGGGACAATAAATAAGAGCGCTAGGTCTGATTGGGTCAAGTCTAAATGACTGTCGTAAAAATCTAATAAAAATCTGAACTTTAATTTCAAATGTTCGTCTGCTGTGGATTTCAAGTGAAAGGCGTTCTTGTCGTGTGTAATTTGTTTCTCCCAAAAGGGGCGCAAATATTAGCATTGAGTATGCCGCGGAGTAATCCAAGAAAATTGTCTTCAGCACTTACAACCTTTCAGCTGAAGTTGCAAGCCTTGGCATAGTACGGTTCACGGTTGCATGACTTTCTTATTTTCTCAATCATCTGCACACACTGCAACATTTCACTATAAGAAACCATTTGAGATCACTTGCTCAACGGGAAGTTAATTTTGGTTTTAAATTGTTTAACATTAATAGAAGAACAAAAAACTTTTCTTTTCTTTCTTAAACTTTTAATATTGAATCTTTAACTACGTAAGTTAGGGAGGTAGGTTATTATCTCATTGGCTGTACTTACATAATTCTTTTACTCTACAATTCAATCATTCTATAATTAAATTTTCCTATAACTCATTTATTCTTAAACTAATTAACTGTATGAAATGTATTCAATAATTCATTTATTTTTTTTAAAATTGCGATGACGAAGAAGATGTTTACATGAGCTCAATCAACGTCAGTCACAGTCTGTGCTTTACGGGAGGTGTACCAATGGCCGTCCAGCAAAATATTTTTTTGGTCAACATTCTCCAAATGACTGTAAAAAAATTTTAAACAATTTTTAACAATTACAATAATAATCTTAATGCTGATGCCTGGACGTCATCGTAGAAACTTTCATGTCTATTTATAGATAAATTTTACAATTTTAATTTTTAGGAGAAAGAATTGGTAGCCATTAATGTTTTGTTTGTTTAAAGTTTGAAACCATAAATCAGTTGCTATTTTCTTCAAATCCCTGAACACTAATGATAAAATGTCATTAGCGTGTCATAATCAACAGTGAAGGTTAGGAAGAGATTAGTTGCAATGTGAGAACAATGTCAGACAAGTTTCTCATGTCATGCAGCCTGCTTGGAGAACGCATTGTCATGATCAACAGTGAAGGTTAGGAAGAGATTAGTTGCAATGTTAGAACAATGTCAGACAAGTTTCTCTTGTCATGCTGCCTTCTTGGACAACGCATTGTCATGATCAACAGTGAAGGTTAGGAAGAGATTAGTTGAAATGTGAGAACAATGTCAGACACGTTTCTCTTGTCATGCTGCCTTCTTGGAAAACGCATTGTCATGATCAACAGTGAAGGTTAGGAAGAGATTAGTTGCAATGTGAGAACAATGTCAGACAAGTTTCTCATGTCATGCAGGATGCTTGGACAACACATTGTCTTGATCAACAGTGAAGGTTAGGAAGAGATTAGTTGCAATGTGAGAACAATGTCAGACAGGTTGCTCTTGTCATGCTGCCTTCTTGGACAACGCATTGTCATGATCAACAGTGAAGGTTAGGAAGAGATTAGTTGCAATGTGAGAACAATGTCAGACAAGTTTCTCTTGTCATGCTGCCTGCTTGGACAACGCATTGTCATGATCAACAGTGAAGGTTAGGAAGAGATTAGTTGCAATGTGAGAACAATGTCAGACAAGTTTCTCTTGTCATGCAGCCTGCTTGGACAACGCATTGTCATGATCAACAGTGAAGGTTAGGAAGAGATTAGTTGCAATGTGAGAACAATGTCAGACAAGTTTCTCATGTCATGCAGCCTGCTTGGAGAACGCATTGTCATGATCAACAGTGAAGGTTAGGAAGAGATTAGTTGCAATGTGAGAACAATGTCAGACAAGTTTCTCTTGTCATGCTGCCTGCTTGGACAACGCATTGTCATGATCAACAGTGAAGGTTAGGAAGAGATTAGTTGCAATGTGAGAACAATGTCAGACAAGTTTCTCTTGTCATGCAGCCTGCTTGGACAACGCATTGTCATGATCGGTAGTCTTGGCGAGGTCGTTTGTCCTAATGCTCACTCGAATACTATCAGACAGTAGGTCAGTTTTGATTTCAAACACCTTGAATGTCATGATGATGTGAGACTTCAATTTTTTATAAAATATTGAAACCAAGCCAGTGACATTTTCAAATTGTAACGAGGAAATAGCGACGCTTTAGTTGATGTTTTTTTTCGCAAAATCATTGGTCTTGAGAGGGGGGCGCAACTTAACCTAAAGTATGCGCATTTTACACAAATGATCCACTCACACCACATAGCTGACCAATCGGACTCATGATTCGCCCCCATACATACTCCACATGTGCTCATTTTAAAACGATTTATAAACACATTTATTATTAAAAGGATTTTTTTTTTTAAAAATCACACACAGTAATCAAATTCTTTAAACAACACTGACATAATTTGATAATCAGCAATAATTGAGAGTAAGGGAATGTGTATAAGAAAACTGGCGTTTTTAACACCCACGGGGCACCGTAGTTAAATCAACACCGTAGTACGAGACCAGGTACGGCTGCTGTAACGAATGACGTGGGTCTGAGCCCCAAGCCGATTCCTCTTACCCGGCGCGTGGCCAAGGGCGTGAGAGCAAGGACGCGGTTGGGGGAGGGGGGGGGTGAGGTCCCCACACATCAACATTAGAACACTTGTTGGAATAAACTTCATGTTCACTAAGGGAGTCTCGCGGGGTGGAGCAGGGTTACACGCTGATAGTAGTGGAACTTCAGGTGGCAGACCGAACTCATCTTCGCGTCGGTCTCCTCTGTTCTTCGTGGATCTCTTCCGCTGTCACTTGGTCCGTGAGCGCATCTTTTGTTTTCACGGTGGTTGTATTTGTAAGCACACCTACGCTATTGTTTGGGCATCCAGCAATCTCATCCAAACGTACTGACTCGGTGGGTTCTCGCCTGTCTAATGTTATAGCCGTGGTGTAGATTGTGCAGATGTATTGACTTAGTGTGATTCCTATGCCTATGCCCTGTATTCACAGATTCGGATAGCAGTCAACAAACACACGCGGTCAAAGTGCACACACGCAGATAGATATATGCACGTGTTACAGACGGCACTGAACAGGCCCAAAAAAAAAGGAGATAAGCTGACCTATTGCTGTTCGCCTGCTGTCTGGCGTTGCCCTTGCGGTCCCGTGTGTGTGTGTGGTACGGACACATGATGATGGCGTGTGTGCTTCCATGATCCGGTAGGGGTAAGTTGTTGAATTGTTTCTGCACGATTATAAATTTTTTGTTGTTGAAATTTTACAATTAAGGATTTCCGAGTCCATGCATTGCTAGAGTAGACCTTCAGAATGGACGTAACACTCTGTGCCTATTGTGCCCGCCAAAGTCCTACAACTTCTACAAAAGACACATTGGATTATCCACCGCTAAGGTACGCTATCGTCAATGATATAAAACTTGATATATTACAAAGGCATTCTAAGCCAATATATGCAGCAATCCTTGAGGGATGTGACCAACATTCAGTTGTCAATGCCTTTTTGACGCAGTAAGCAATAACACTGTGGGTTGATCGATTTATTTTCCAACCACATTGAGACAGTTCCCGTGCTACTTTTCAGTTCTCTCTCTCCCCCCCCCCCCTTTGTGCATTTAAAAGTTAATACATGCAATTATTTTCGACATCACACTTTTTGACCCCTTTATACATCTCATGTCCCTTGCGGCTGTAATCAATGCCTTTTTGACGCAGTAAGCAATAACACTGTGGGTTGATCGATTTATTTTCCAACCACATTGAGCCAGTTCCCGTGCTCCTTTTCAGTTCTCTCTCTCCCCCCCCCCCCCTTTGTGCATTTAAAAGTTAATACATGCAATTATTTTCGACATCACACTTTTTGACCCCTTTATACATCTCATGTCCCTTGCGGCTGTAAGTGTTGCAGGGCTAAAGCGACGACTCTGCATTGAAAACTGTTTAATAGCAATACGCCACCAGCGGTCTTCTCAACTGTGCCAAATGTAAGACTGTGTCTGCCATATGTAAGACTGTGTCTGTCAAATGTAAGACTGTGTCTACCAAATGTAAAACTGAGTCTGCCAAATGTAAGACTGTGTCTGCCAAATGTAAGACTGAGTCTGCCAAATGTAAGACTGTGTCTACCAAATGTAATACTGAGTCTGCCGAATGTAATACTGTGTCTACCAAATGTAAGACTGAGTTTGCCAAATGTAAGACTGTGCCTGCCAAATGTAAAGCTGTGTCTGCCAAATGTAAAACTGTATCTGCCAAATGTAAGACTGTGTCTGCCAAATGTAAGACTGTGTCTGCCAAATGTAAGACTGAGTCTACCAAATGTAAGACTGAGTCTGCCGAATGTAAGACTGTGTCTGCCAAATGTAAGACTGTGTCTACCAAATGTAATACTGTGTCTGCCAAATGTAAGACTGTGTCTACCAAATGTAAGACTGTGTCTGCAAAATGTAAGACTGAGTCTTCCATATGTAAGACTATGTGAATGTCAAATGTAACACTGTGTCACCAAATGTAAGGCTTTTTCTGCCAAATGTAAGACTGTTGTAAGACTGTGTCTGCCTAATGTAAGACTATTTCTGCCAGGTTGTGGCATTCCACAACAAACAATGATATGGTATTGATCCCAGGTCCGTGGTGCTGCTCGCTGCCTACGTCACCAAGAAATTATCTCCTATAAGGGCTAAACAATGTGGTGATAAGCCGAGCATCTTTGAGTGGAGCACTTAACGACCAGCGCGTCGACACTGCAGCCCACCAGACATAGCATTACAGATAACACTTACAACCTTAGTGGCCAGACATAGGCATTACAGAGATAACACTAACAGCTTTAGTGATGGCGATAACGAGTAATAATATAGTGGCATCCGACACCACCACACACCTTCATGCTCACTCAGGCTGATGGGTGACTGCTATACTAACAATTTATTGCCCCAAACTTTCTTTACCCCTCCCCTTTTTTCAACAAGGTAAATCAATTTTCAGCTCCCTGGAGATAGAGTCCTGATCCTCCCCATGATTGGGCCAAGATTTTACCTCACCCCCCTCACGCCCCTTAAACAGTTGGCCAAAAATGTTGCCCCTTATTTATAGAAAAATGTTCCGCCCACCATTATTACACCCCCCACACCCCCACACCCCTCCCCCCCCCCCCCCCCCCCACCCCCCCCCCCCCCGTACTCCAGTGGATGAAAGATTTTTGGCAATTGCACCATACCCAGAAATGTAAATCTATATTGTTTGACATAATATATAATTATGTCAGCAAATTCTGAGTCTATGTAACAGATGTGAATGCAGAATCTGTATTTTTGTAACAGATGTGTCAGCATATTAAACGTAGGTTTGATCACAAGACAGTTGCTCCAGCAGTAACCACCGTGTCATTGAATAGAACTACTTCTAACCTGGCTGTCAGTGGTGTCATTGAATAGAACTACTTCTAAACTGGCTGTCAGTGGTGTCATTGAATAGAACTACTTCTAACCTGGCTGTCAGTGGTGTCATTGAATAGAACTACTTCTAACCTCGCTGTCAGTAGTATCATTGAATAGAACTATTTCTAACCTCGCTGTCAGTAGTATCATTGAATAGAACTATTTCTAACCTCGCTGTCAGTAGTATCATTGAATAGAACTACTTCTAACCTCGCTGTCAGTGATGTCATTGAATAGAACTACTTTTAACCTCGCTCCCAACTACTTGTAACCTTGCTGACAACCGTGTCATTGACTAGAGCTACTTCCCAACTCGCTGTCAACTTCTTCTAACCTCTTTACTAAACTACTTTAAGCTTGTCATCCGTCCGCCATATATCTGATCTAAGATAAAAGTATCCTTCATATCTCCACAAACTATTATTTTAAAATTAGAATCTACGGGAATGAGGGTGGGTACGGCGACGTCAAAGCACTACCCCTGGCACTACCCTTCGTACTACCCCTGACACTACCCCTGGCACTACCCCTGACACTACCCCTGGCACTACCCCTGGCACTACCTCTGGCACTACCCCTGACACTACCCCTGGCACTACCCCTGGAACTACCCCTGGCACTACCCCTGACACAACCCTTGGCACTATCCCTGGCACTACCCCTGGAACTACCCTTGACACTACCCCTGGCACACCCTGACTCTACCCCTGGCACTACCCCTGGCACTACCCCTGGCACTACCCCTGGCACTACCTCTGGCACTACCCCTGACACTACCCCTGGCACTACCCCTGGCACTACCCCTGGCACTACCCCTGACACAACCCTTGGCACTATCCCTGGCACTACCCCTGGAACTACCCTTGACACTACCCCTGGCACTACCCCTGACACTACCCCTGGCACTACCCCTGGCACTACCCCTGACACTACCCCTGGCACTACCCCTGACACTACCCCTGGCACTACCCCTGGAACTACCCCTGGAACTACCCCTGACACAACCCTTGGCACTATCCCTGGCACTACCCCTGACACAACCCCTGGCACTACCCTTGCCTTTGTCTGCCATTAGATGGGCTCCCTTTAATTCATCAGCTGTGAGTCATGCATTGCCTCAATGAAGTTTTACAATTAACCCCACAAGGGTTTGCGACAATTGCAATGATGAAGTCCCGTACCGCAGCATGTTGTACTGACCTCGGGCTAATTTCAATTACGTATGATGATAACATGTAATAGTAAAGAATAACTCTGTTTTAAAAAAAATCTATAACTGCTGTCCATTGCTGTACCAAAGCGTCTGTCGCAAGTCATCAAGTGGCTACACAGAAATGATGTTGTACTGCATCTGAGGAAGTGCTACACATCACCGAGAACGCCTTTTGTGCGCGACTCATTTTTGTCCGGAAATAGTGATGGGCTGATCACGTGGCAAACCCTAAATCTGCAAACAGTAAATGTGTTAACCAATAATTGATTTTTTATATAATTATAGTGCTGTCTAGATATCATGAATGATACACGCTCATCTCAACACAAATGACAAAACAACAGCTGTATCAATGGAGTAACTCTCCGGGCGTCACATCACACAAATGTTTCGCTACCTTATACCATTGCGCAAACATCTTACTAAACTACTGTATAATTTTTAAAATTTCACCGCCACGAAATAAGTACAGATCTACTTTTAAAAAGTGAGATTTTAATTTCCATCCAGAAATGATTTGCCCCCCCCCCCCCCCCCAAACACACATGTGCACACGACCTTATCTTAGCGATCCTTGATCAGATACGCACTTCATACTATGAACTTAACGAACAACTTTGTCATTATACCATAGTGCAGCGGTTCTCAACCTGTGGGTCACGACCCCTTTGGGGGTCGCGGGACCCTTTCCCAGGTGTCGCCTAAATCCATCTGAAAACACATATCCTTACAGCTATGAAGTAGCAACGAAAATAATTGTGTGGCTGGGGGTCGCCACGACACGAGAAACTGTGTTAAACGGTCGCGGCACTAGGAAGGTTGAGAACCACTGCCATAAGTGTCATTTGATGCCGCTTGTTTATTTTGTTTAGCCAGTTAATGCCGCTGTCACCCATCCAGTGGCGTAGCTAGTTTTTAAGTAGGCCGGGGCGGTCCTTGACATCACCGCACTTCTCTCAAGAAAACCGATTATTGTAAATACTAAATAAAAATACCAATAATACATATGTATTGTATAATACATGGTGTGTGCACCAGAAATGCCCCATTCCTCTTAGAAGGGGCACTTACAGCAGAACGCAGTCTCCCCCCCCCCAACCCCAGAGCCGGCGTTAGGCCACTGCAACCTATGCGGCCGCAGTGGGCCCCGCACTTTTTTTTATATTACAAAATCTTAATTTTCATTTATTTTCCTTATCCCTACCCAGACTGGGCCCCGCGCAATCCGTTTCGCATAGGGCCCCGCAATTGTTAGGGCCGGCTATGCTCCCCCCCCCCTTCCCCACTTTCTACCCCAGTGAACCAGTCTCTGATTCTGGCAACCCGGCAATGAACCCCTTTAAGGTTAGCGCGCACAACCTCCTCATTAGCAACAATCTATATCGTCTGTAACTTTCCCCAGTAGTTACAAAGTTACGGGATGATCGGACACCTTCCAGTGGGAGGTGTGAACACAGTTGCGGCCCCCTCCCCGACAGCTAACCGTCGACTAATTGCTTGACCCGGTGACGACTGGCGAACTCAGTGCCACGGTAATCACCGACCTGTGACTAACGGGTCTCGTGGTAACCCACGCTGTAGCGACCATCAGGCCTGGCGTCGAGTCTACCACTCTCTTAACTAGCGGCCTCATTTGTAACTCACGACGTAACAACTATCAGGCGTGGCAGTTGGCGGATAAATTCTTGACGTTTGGAGAGTGTGGATTGTGAGGGAAAGAGATTATTGATGTGCCCATTGCAGCATATGGATGTCTGGTAAATTAAAGTAAGTAAAGGTTTGCATATTGATGTCTTGTGAGTCGAAGAGATTATTGATGTGCATATGGATGTCTCGAGTTCAAATAAGTGTCTAAAGTGTAGATTTGCATATGGATGTGTTATGAATTAATTTGAGTACTTAAGTACATAATGGTTACTCTGTGAGTTGGACTCTACAGAAATTATTGTTGTTGTTTTTTTCTCCATTTCCTTGGCCTTGACGTGTCAAATACGAGGTCAAATATGAGGTCAATACGAGGTCAAATATGAGGTCAAATACGAGGTCAAATATGAGGTTTACTTCGTCTGAGTCTGACATTTGAAAAGCAAACCATATTTTAAACCTGAATTATTTAACAAAGCTGTTGGCACTTTTTCATAAATAATATTTTATTTAATAAAAATGAATGAAAATTCCTCCACCTGACACATGAGAATTCCTCCACATAATCCATGAGAATTCCTCCACATGACCAATGGGTATTTCGAAACATGACCCGTGAGAATTCCGTCACATTACCCATGAGAATCCTTCCACATGACCCATGAGAATTCCTCCACATGACCCATGAGAATCCCTCCACATGACCCATGAGAATCCCTCCACATGACCCATAAGAATCCCTCCACATGACCCATAAGAATTCCTCCACATGACCCATGAGAATCCCTCCACATGACCCATGAGAATCCCTCCACATGACCCATGAGAATCCCTCCACATGACCCATAAGAATTCCTCCACATGACCCATGAGAATCCCTCCACATGACCCATAAGAATCCCTCCACATGACCCATAAGAATCCCTCCACATGACCCATAAGAATCCCTCCACATGACCCATAAGAATCCCTCCACATGACCCATAAGAATCCCTCCACATGACCCATGAGAATCCCTCCACATGACCCATGAGAATTCCGTAAAAAATAAGCGATGAGAAATCCTCAAAATGACCCGTGAGAAAACCGCTCCTCCATGATCCGTAAGCATAGCGGCATTTCATTCACTGACGGGCAAGCAGATAAATTTCGATCTAGTTCTGAAAACCGTCAGGACGCCGTGGGTAACGTTAGACTGCTCTGCAAGATGACACACGAAAGAGAGATGAACGGAAGATGTTGGGTTTTTTTTGTTTGTTTTTTATGTAGTTTTTTTTTTTTTGGTGTGGAAAAATGTCCATGATGTATTTTAACAACAAAAAGCTTTTAAAGTTGGGAGTATTTATGCCAGCGTCTTTAAGGCCTTAGAATTTAAGATGATGGATTTAGTTCAAGTGCTTAAAGCGCCTTGGGATATTTGAACATGTGGGCAGGATTAATTGGATGTCTAATGGCATTCTTTAAAAAAAATAATAAAATTGCACGCAGTTTTTTTTTTGTTTTTTTTAAATTATTTGAAGGGCACGCCTTCGAGCAAATAAATTATATTATTTAAACTTGTTTATCACATAACACCACCCACCTCCACCCCCCTTTTTTCATCTTTTTGAGAATTTGTTTTCCCGTTATTTTAAAATATACTTTAGATCAGCGGTTCTCAACCTGTGGGACGCGCGACCCTTTTCCAGAGCATCTGAGAACACATATCCGTACAGCTATGAAGAAGCAACGAAAATAATTGTGTGGCTGGGGGTCGCCACGACACGAGAAACGGTATTAAAGGGTCGCGGCACGAGGAAGGTTGAGAACCACTGCTTTAGATAGATTTTTCTCCGTACATTTATTTAAAAACCTCACCCAAGGCCAGTCCTTTACCACGGCCACCATCCCCAGGGGCGTAGTTATGGGAGGAAGAGAGGGGACATATGTCCCTTGGAGCAAGAATAGGGGGGGGGGCGTGGGTGCCAAAATGGACTCCGGTGTTATTTTATTGGTGAAAATAATAGGTTTCCCAGGTGAGGGGGGGGGATGTCCAAATGAATCTTATCCCCGGGCGTCTAACGCCCTGGCTACGCCTTTGCCCACCCCAAACCCCCCCCCCCCCCTCATAAAACACCATTGACCAAAGCAATTAAATGTGTTTATCAAAGTGTGGCACATGGTCACCAAATGCAAGGGTTTACTCCTCATGCATTCCACTTGTTGTTTTTTTTTCTGTACTGTGAAGAATGTTTTCATCGTAAATCAACTGTATTGTATAGCAGGCCTGCACAACTCAAAATGTAAGCCGGGCCTTAATACTTTATGAAAAACTTGATCGGGCCGAAAAAAAATAGGACAGGGTGTAAAGCTATTAATAAAATAAGAATAAAATAAGAACATTTCGTTGCTTCACGGGCCGCAAAGTAGGTGCTGGTGGGCCGAATGCCGCCCGCGACCCCTATGTTGCGCAGGCCTGCTGTAGAGAGTGAAGAGAATGTTCTCAACATAAATGGTCTGTACCTCGTTGACCAGTTATAAATGAAACGTTGAAAAGACATCTGAAGACCACAATCCTTGATCAATTTCCTGGTGTGACGTCACTTCCTTTAGGCCACCCACGTTAGTTGAAAATATGATCACATTGTGCTGCAGCACCAACGCGAAGAACATAACCACCGCTCCCCCGTCCCCCGGGTGCCCGACGCCCCTGCTGTGCTCATATACCTGCATCATGTGCGTCACTCAACTTTATTTTTGCATTGTAACGACCAAATTATTTGTAAAAAAAAAAATTTAAATCGCCTGGATGAATGCCAAAATAGTTCGCCCACGAAGGGTAATGATATTATTACAGATAATTTTCTATTACATTTCGTTCAATGGTAGTGTTTTTTTTAAACTCTTATAAAATTGACTCGAAAGAATTAGGCAATGACGCAGATGATTGGGAAATTCGCTGATATTTTGTTTAATAATGGGGCATAATTGGAACGTGTTTGTAGCTCGAGTGGGGATGAAGGGCTTTGTCTGTGACTACGGTGACTCTGTGTAAGAGGAGCAAACAATGCCCCCTGGGTACTCTGGCATGACGGTGTGGTAACCAACCGGCACCTTTCAGGGAGTCGAGTATTGCTTGAGCCACCCACTCTACTCATTTCGAGGCACCCACGCCCCACCCTTACAGGCGCACGGACGTCATTGAGTCACGTCATCAAGACGTCAGTGCTCAGATTACATCAACCCACAGTCTAACGGAGTGAATGTTCGCCCGTCGCCAGTTTCATTATGAGACGTTCCGAAATATAATTTTAAAAAATAAGTCACGAAATGATTTACATTTCAAAAATTAAGCAGACCCCTCCCCCACCTTTTTCCCCCATCTCTTCCGTGGGCAGCCATGATAATTATGGCATGGTGCCCACGTGTAAGAAGTTTGTGATACAAAGTCTTCGTACTATGTCCATGAAGATCTTGTGAGTTGTTGCATCCCATATTCTTCAACCATTATCTTATTTTGTTATGTTTAGTTATATTCTAAATAAGAATCAATAGCTTGAAGGATTTAACAAATGTCATATCCTTATGTGAATGAACCTAAAGTATAGAACGCTATACAAGCTCATTTCTGTGACCAATGGCCACCAGGGATTGCAAGTAATAATCAATATTTATAACTTGTAATAGGTCAACGACCTCTCTCTCAACGACGTGGAAAGTAATGTTGCTAAAACATTATATTTTTTGCAACGGACATTGGCTGTGAAGCAACATTGACTAACACTTTTTGGACCGAAGTGGGCAGTGAGTCGAATGTGACAGTGACACGCAGACTTTCTTTATGTGGTACTGCGGGCCTCAACTGACTGGAAGTAAACTTTGGAGACATGCTCGCTGTGTCTATTCTGGCTATAGGTTAAATCTGTGTACTTGCTTGCAGCGTCTGTACTGGCTAGAAGTAAACTTTGTATACATGCTCGCTGTGTCTATACTGGTTAGAAGTAAACTTTGTACATATGCTCGCTGTGTCTATTCTGGCTATAGGTTAACTTTGTACACATGCTCGCTGTGGCCATTGCAGTTTATTCCTCTTCATATCAAGTACGCTGAAGTCAAAGGACCTTTGCGCTATGTAAGAACTATGACTGACTATAAACCCTTTGTTATACGCCACCAGCCCCTCCCTCCCTCCCCAACTAACCTCACGCATTTGGTGAGGCGTCCATCTAGGGCAACGTCAAGAAATATGCGTGTCTGATGAAGCTCGGCTCGCCCAACCACACTACCAGGCTGTTTGTCTGCCAGACGTCTCTACTGGAATGCGTATTCCATGCCTACTTCCATTTGCATACAAAGTAGTTTTGTTCTGCATGCAATAAGACTATTACAGTATTTACATGGGGCGGTGGAGGTGGCTAGGGAACGTGAGCCACATTCGTATTCCGGAGTAGAAATAAAATATACTGGGGCTTAGTCGGGTGCAGTTTTTTTGACACCGGCGACCAGGTCTGAATATTTTGAGAAAACCCGGTGGGTCCGACTGTTACACACAAAAAAAAAAAAAAAAAAAAAAAAAAAAGAGAAAACGAATTAACATCTTATCTTCTATACTATATGCTGGTCTTTCAACAATAGGCCAGCAGACAGTCCTAAACCACGTATGTCGTCCTTTTAATAATAGGCCTACAGACAGTCCTAAACCATGTCTGTCGTCTTTTTAACAATAGGCCTACAGACAGTCCTAAACCATGTCTGTCGCCATTTTAACAATGGGCCTACAGACAGTCCTAAACCATGACTGTCGTCCTTTTAACAATGGGCCTACAGACAGTCCTAAACCATGTATGTCGTCCTTTTAACAATAGGCCTACAGACAGTCCTAAACCATGTCTGTCGTCTTTTTAATAATAGGCCTACAGACAGTCCTAAACCATGTCTGTCGCCATTTTAACAATAGGCCTAAAGACAGTCCTAAACCAGGTCTGTCAGCCTTTAAACAATAGGCCTTCAGACAGTCCTAAACCATGTCTGTCGTCTTTTTAACAATAGGCCTACAGACAGTCCTAAACCAGGTCTGTCGCCATTTTAACAATGGGCCTAAAGACAGTCCTACACCATGTCTGTCGCCCTTTTAACAATAGGCCTAAAGACAGTCCTAAACCAGGTCTGTCAGCCTTTAAACAATAGGCCTAAAGACAGTCCTAAACCAGGTCTGTCAGCCTTTTAACAATAGGCCTAAAGACAGTCCTAAACCAGGTCTGTCAGCCTTTTAACAATAGGCCTAAAGACAGTCCTAAACCAGGTCTGTCAGCCTTTTAACAATAGGCCTAAAGACAGTCCTAAACCAGGTCTGTCAGCCTTTAAACAATAGGCCTAAAGACAGTCCTAAACCAGGTCTGTCAGCCTTTTAACAATAGGCCTAAAGACAGTCCTAAACCAGGTCTGTCAGCCTTTTAACAATAGGCCTAAAGACAGTCCTAAACCAGGTCTGTCAGCCTTTTAACAATAGGCCTAAAGACAGTCCTAAACCATGTCTGTCGCCCTTTTAACAATAGGCCTAAAGACAGTCCTAAACCATGTCTGTCGCCCTTTTAACAATAGGCCTACAGACAGTCCTAAACCATGTCTGTCGCCCTTTAAACAATAGGCCTAAAGACAGTCCTAAACCAGGTCTGTCAGCCTTTAAACAATAGGCCTACAGACAGTCCTAAACCATGACTGCCGGCCTTTAAAAAAAAAGGCAGATAGACAGTCCTACAGACAGTCTGACACCATACCCGTGACTCTTCATTGATAAATAAAATAAAAAGGAAAAAAAAATGCAACCATTTCAACTGAGTTCAACCGCAATGCTCGCTGCCTGGCAGCTTCCCCCCCCCCACACACTCAGTACTATTAATATAAAAAAAAACATGTTGAGTAGGGGAAGACCAGATGTGAAATGAAAGCAGGACACACCAGATGCTATAATATGTTTATTTTTATTTTTAAAAAAGATGGATAAACACATTTTTTAAACATAATTTTCGTTGAACGATGATTTTAAAAATGTGTTCCAGTGTTTTGCAAACTTTGATGAGTGAGGAGCCATGTTTTAAAATTATATCTGCTCAGAAAATATTTTGGGACCTGCAGAGGACAAAAGCGGATTGTTCAAATGTTAGAAGATGCAGTCCTTAAAATAGCTTCATGGCCGCGGGTTACCGACCAATGCTTCCACCCACCTCTCACAAACGTGTTAGCTTCTCTCTGTGTCTCTCCCGTCGATCTCTGATTCTCTAGCATTCCTCCTCTGCCTCCTTCGATCTCTCTTTCTCTCTGTTTCTCTCCCTGACTCTCTCGCTCTCTTTTATTCTCTCTCTCTCTCTCTGTCTGTCTTTCTCTCTCTCACACACACACTCAAACTCAACTGTCCCTCCATTGTATTGCTATTTTAGATACCGCCGTGGTCTCTCTAAATTTTGATCGTTTAGCTAAGTTAAACCAACGTCTCCAACCGCAGCTCTCCCCTTCCCCAAGACGTAGGCTACTGGATGTGTTAACATCACCTCACACCGACCCCCCCTCCCCCTAACCCACCGCACACAGTCTGCCCTCCTATCTCCAATCCGTCACAAGTAACGCCTTTCCATCTTCTTAATCTCTTAATCTTGTCCCAATCCATAAAGCCACTTAGCTACAAGTGTAACCCGCTATCAGAATGACTCTCCTTTTGCCCGGAGTGACGTTTTTGTAAACGCCATTTAGAAAAGAATTTCATGGTTAATTTTTTTTTTTTTTTTAAATTCCTATCTATTTAAGACATCATTCGAATTTTGGATCGTTAATTTGCTACCTACTCGGCAAATCCTATGGTCTAATGTCAAACTCAGGGGTCTACTTAAACGTCAAGCTTTGAACTGCAATCAGTCGGTTGTCCCGATCGAACTAATCCACCGACAGGCGGCCCCGCGCACGCCTTCGGGTCCCAGGTGTGCAGACACGCTATTGTCAAGGACGAGTAAACAATGGCCGATGGTCACACTTCGTCTTTTGTCACAACCACCGGTCAATTACCAGCGATCACAGGAAACCGCTCTCTGTGATCTGCTCATTGTCGAAGACGTGCCCTAGTAACACGAATCGGTGAGAATGATCAGTTGTCTGTTATTGTTAGACCATGACCCTCTAGAGATCTCGTAGGTCGTGGTTAGTTTCAGTGGCGTAGAAAGGGTGTGTGAAGGGGCACCCTCGAACGGCACCCTCGATGACCCAAGGGGCAAAAAAGCCCATTTGATAACCCTAGGGCCCAATAAACCCAACTCATGTACCGAGGGGCCAATAAACTCAACTCATGTCTCGAGGAGCCAATAAACTCAACTCATGTACCGAGGGGCCAATAAACCCAACTCATGTACCGAGGGGCCAATAAACTCAACTCATGTCTCGAGGAGCCAATAAACCCAACTCATGTACCGAGGGGCCAATAAACTCAACTCATGTCTCGAGGGGCCAATAAACCCAACTCATGTACCGAGGGACCAATAAACTCAACTCATGTACCGAGGGGCCAATAAACCCAACTCATGTAACGAGGGGCCAATAAAC
>CAXITT010000082.1:1672848-1688961 GCA_964033795.1 Lymnaea stagnalis
CAACTCATGTACCGAGGGACCAATAAACTCAACTCATGTCTCGAGGGGCCAATAAACTCAACTCATGTCTCGAGGAGCCAATAAACCCAACTCATGTCTCGAGGGGCCAATAAACTCAACTCATGTACCGAGGGGCCAATAAACCCAACTCATGTCTCGAGGGGCCAATAAACTCAACTCATGTCTCGAGGGGCCAATAAACTCAACTCATGTACCGAGGGGCCAATAAACCCAACTCATGTCTCGAGGGGCCAATAAACCCAACTCATGTCTCGAGGACGGGTTGATAAAACCCTTTGGTTAGTTTATTTCTTTCATCGGTCATACTATAATTTCATTACACTTTTTTTTTGGTACAATTACTTGTTTCAAATAGACCCCGTCCAATAAACCCCGTCAAATAGACCCCCGTCCAATAGACCCCGTCCAACAGACCCATCCAATAGACCCCACCCAAAAGAATCCCGTCTAATAGATCCCCGTCAAATAGACCCCCGTCCAGTATACCTCCTCCAATAGAACCCATCCAAAAGACCCCGTTTAGTAACACCGTCCAATAGACTACGTCCAATAGACCCCCGTCCAAAAGACCCTGTCCAAAAGACCCCGTCCAAAAGACCCCGTTCAATATACCCCTTTCAATAGACCCTGGTCAATATACCCCGTTCAATAGACGCCGTTTTGAAAATAAATGTGGTGGACATCAACCCTAAAGTCAGAATTGCTTGATCCACTTTTGTTTTATCCTATTCTGATTAGCATTCAACTAAGTGATTCCGTTCAACTCTGTGTCCCCATTCCCATGTTCCCATTCAACGCTGTGTTCCCATTCATCCCGTGAAATAATCTAGTAAGTCTTGTAGGGTTCCTGTAAGTATGCCGGTCTCAGTCGACCGTTGTATTTACAGTGAGTGCTTTAGAACCCTCCAGAACAGAAAGTCTAGAAATTCAATCGCCAGAGAGTGTATTTTCTAGCTCTCTGGAGACCTTCTGAAAATTGTTAACACCTTTCCAAATCCATGGCGGTTTTGGGGGATGGATGGTTGGGGTGGGGGAGTGGCAGCACGTGTGAACAAGTCAATTGGTGCCAAAGTGTCCTCGTTTTATAGCCATTTTAATTGTTTCTATAGTATAATAGTTACTATCATAATGTCTCATTTTTATTGTAGTTAGTTTATATGTTTTTAATAATTGTAAAGCGCTTAGAGCTTTAAGGTAAGCGCTATATAAAAATGCCTAAATAAATAAATAAATAAATAAATTGGTGACGTCATGTGTCACACAAAAAAAGGAGGATGACAATGACGCAGGCTACGGCTCAACACCACGCGGGGTGAACAAAAACTAGGTCAACATACAGGCTATAACAAGACCATGAGATGTGTATATGAACTAAAGTAGCTTGGTTAAGGAGTCTTTCGCAAATTACGTCACGCTCCGGGGGCAGGGGGAGTCGAGAATTTGTGACATTTTGTGACCGGGGGGGGGGGGTAAATTTTTTAGGTTTTTGTTTTTTTTGTTTTGTTTTTTTTTTTTTTTTTTTTTTTTAATTTACATGAGATGTGTATATGAACTAAAGTAGCTTGGTTAAGGAGTCTTTCGCAAATTACGTCACGCTCCGGGGGCAGGGGGAGTCGAGAATTTGTGACATTTTGTGACCGGGGGGGGGGGTAAAATTGTTACGTTACTGTTTTTTTTGTTTGTTATTGTTTGTTTTTTTGTTTTTTTAAACTAGAATTTTTCAAATTTTGAAAATCTTTTTCAATTAATTTTAAAAACATTAATTTGAGGTCGAAATTGCCTCAGATTATTATAGGTAGGCCTACCATGAAACTCAGTCGCGCACATCTTCTGCGCTTATCGAAAAATGACGCAAAAACTGTTGTGACCGTTTTACATTCGGCTTGTGGATGACTTCCTTGTCACAGTTTTCTAATAATCCTAAATAAATCATAATCCATTATTGGAAAATGTTAAAGAATAAAATAAAATCTTGGTTTAGTTATGAAAGTGTTATGTAGGTTTTGATTTTTTTTTAAAGTGTGACGTGCCCCCTAGGGGCGAGGAAGTTTAAAGAATTTGGGATATTTCGTGCCCGGGAGAAAGAGTCTAAAGAGGGGGAACTTTTGCGTGACGTAATTCGCGAACGAACCATAAGACGGATATATAGCTGAAAGAAACCCTGTCTAAAATGCACCTGGTTTCCTTCATATCTACCTCGTCTAATAAAGTAAGTTTGAGTTTACTTTTTAAACTTTCAGTTTAAAAAAAAAATTGAAAATAAAATAATGCTTCACGTATTTTTCCTACGAGACGGTAGAAAACAAATTCAGCTGCGTGGTTAATGTTTTCAAAATATAGATTTATTATTAAGTTATTTTATGACGGTGTGAGATCCCCTCGCTCACGTAGCAGTGATGATAAACCAACTAATAGCTATTCGCCAATGACATTTTCCCACGCCATGAGCTATCGTTACCACGTATCACACAATGGTGGTCGTGATGAAACGATCTTAAAGATAGATTACAATTAAAGAATACTGTGTCCGTTTGTTATCTGCAATCACCCGGGTGTGTATTCTGTTTGTATTGTGTCTATTTACATGTGTTTAATCAGTTACGCCATAAAGAAGTAGATGCGCTGATGTGTGTCGAGAGAGGGGGGAGGTGTCATATGTTTATGCAAATGGCGGCGCTGCATGACTAAATGCCATTCGGATGTCATTTGTGGTAGTTTATTTTAGTTCAACTGAAGAAGTAAGTTTACAAACATATAGTCCATTCAATCATCTTTCATTTGATACCTCATTTTGTCTTACAAACCCAAAAATAATATTTTAAATAGTTTTTTAATCCCAACCTCTCACTTCTGATACCCGGGTGCGAATAGCCACTTCGATATATATATATCTATATTTTATTTATATATTTATATATATATAAATATATAGGGGCCGTCCATAAAGTACGTCACGCTCCAGATGTGGGGAGGGGGTTTAAGAATGTGTGACAGTTTGTGACCCGGGGGGGGGGGGTCAGGCCGTGTGTGAAGTCTCACAAAATTTTTTAAATTGTATTTCTAATTTATTTTTTAATTTTTTTTTGTGTAGAATTTAATAGTTTTAAAAATAATTTTCAAAAATTTTGTGAAACATTTGAATTACGGTAGTTTTATATTAAAATAGCATGAAATGCGTATCTCCTGAATGTGTTGTTCACGATTCCTCTCGCTAGGAGCGCTAGAATGCTGTTATGAAGCCTTGTTTTATGTATAGCCTTGCCGAGATCAACAGGAGTTTTCAAAGTTAAACTATATGATCTTAATTGTCCATCTTTGCAGACCAGCTTACTTGATCGAATTTGCAAAGTATGTCACTTATACTTTGCCTCACAATGTCGAAGAAACATGCAGGACAACACAGAGCTCGGGCTCGGGAGAATGTGTCAACCCAAACTGTTCCAGAATCAACTCAGATAAAACGCATCAGTCCTTTGAGAATTGCCGCTAGAAGTCAAAAAGAGAACTCATGGCAGTTATTGCCAGAAAAGAAAATGCACATTCAGAGGATGTTGTGTTGCTAAATGTGGATGAAGTTGATCTGTCTGCAATTATCCTTCCAGGAAACGACGATGGTGAAAGATTGATGCCAGTCGTAACTATGAATGAATACTTCACTTCACCATGGATGGATGAAGTCCAGTGAATATTTTTTAATTAAACATAATTCACAGGCCCATATTAAACAGATTCAATATAGCACAAGAGTTTGTCACATAATCTGTCAATCTAGTCTTTTTTTAGCCAAATTGTTTTAGTTTCCTTTTTATCATTTAATCACTGGCTGAGGTCAAGTTTTGCTAATCTACTTCTTATCATGATTACATGAAGATTGCATAATCGGAAATTATCTAAAACTTGACCTCACCTTTTGTAAATGAAAAAGCAGCAGACAAATGATTTGTATTATATAATTATGTAGTCTGTTATTTGCAATTTTTGTTTTCAAATTCAATTTAGATTGAGTTACTACTTCAATGAATAACCGTGACAACTGTTGACAATTAACTATTCTACTATTAAAGTAATTTTAATAATGTGATAGTTCTTTTAAGTTGAAATTTTATATTTTAATACAGTTTAATTGTGAAGTGTGTTTTAGATTAAATTTTAATTACGTGTTAATTTTTTTAAAAAATTGTTCGAAAGTGTGACGTACTTTAGGGGTGGGGGGGGGGGGTCGAGATTCGTGACCAGTTTGCGACAGGAGGGAGGGAGGGCGGGGGGTAAAATGGTCAAAAATAGCGTGACGTACTTTATGGACGGCCCCATATATGTATTGCTTCTGGTTCGTCCTGCTTCCTCTTCAAAATCGCCCACATGTTTTATATTAATAATAATATGAGGGGGAAAAAAGGCTGTCACGCAACGAGCTTCATGCGTGACGTTTGAACTCTGTTAAATAGCTGGATTTTTTTTTTTTTAAATGTTGCTCTACGGGGAGGGGATTATTATCGGGTGATGCTATTTTTCGTGTTTCTCTGTCCAACAGCGAGCTTCATATGCACACCGTCTTCTCTATTCCGGGATCTGGCAACTGCCTGTTTGCATCAGTTACTTCTTGGCAAAACGGTTGACGAAGGCAGTACACTCTCATGACGACATAGGGCACTAGATTTCGTTGCACATTTTAGTAAATGAAGAGTTAATTCTTTCTTTGTTTTTTTGTTTTGTTTTTTGTTGTTGCCATTCTTGACTCACCGGGTATTTTCTCAACTCAAAATACCCGGACCGCGTGTAGAAAAAACGAACCCGTTTAACAATAGTTTTCCCACATCATTTTATTGTTTTTACCACATCATTTTATTGTTTTCTCACATCAAAGTATTGTTTTCCCACATCATTTTATTGTTTTTACCACATCATAATATTGTTTTCCAACATTATATTATTGTTTTCCCACATCATATTATTGTTTTCCCACATCATACTATTGTTTTCCCCACATCATTTTATTGTTTTCCCCACATCATATTATTGTTTTCCCACATCATTTTATTGTTTTCCCACATCATATTATTGTTTTCCCCACATCATATTATTGTTTTCCCCACATCATATTATTGTTTTCCCCACATCATAGTATTGTTTTCCCCACATGATATTATTGTTTTCCCACATCATATTATTGTTTTCCCACATCAAAATATTGTTTTCCCCACATCATATTATTGTTTTCCCACATCATATTATTGTTTTCCCCACATCATATTATTGTTTTCCCACATCATATTATTGTTTTTCCCACATCAAAGTATTGTTTTCCCCACATCATAGTATTGTTTTCCCCACATCATATTATTGTTTTCCCACATCATATTATTGTTTTCCCCACATCATTTTATTGTTTTCCCCACATCATATTATTGTTTTCCCACATTTTTATTGTTTTCCCACATCATTTTTATTGTTTCCCCACATCATATTATTGTTTTCCCCACATCATATTATTGTTTTCCCACATCATATTATTGTTTTCCCACATCATATTATTGTTTTCCCCACATCATAGTATTGTTTTCCCACATCATATTATTGTTTTCCCACATCATATTATTGTTTTCCCATATCATATTGTTGTTTTGCAATATCATATTACTGTTTTCCCACATCATATTATTGTTTCCCAACATAATATATGACTGCGTTCCCGTGCCACGTAGTTTATAATTCATGTGAGTATAAAATCATGCCTGCTATCATGTACATTACTAATGTTAGATGGTAATCGCATGTAATTGCTCCTATAATATGGGCAAGGTTATTTAAAGCCTTTGATTTCCTTGTTAATTTTATTCGACATTTGTCCCCCCCCCCTCTCTCCCTTTATTGTAGCGCCGCGGTTGTTTCCCGTTATAATTGGTTGCCGTCAACCAATGACCCGCCCACCAGCGACACACGGTGTGTTAGTTTTGTTCAACAAATAAACACATTCAAGTTGTCGTCCACTAACACAGGGTTAGGGTTCAGCAACCTTTTGGTAATAGCTGTTCATATTCGAATGCATTGTGTGTGTGTGTCGACAATCTTTAAACTGCGGCGTAACTAGCCTGGTTGGGCCAAGAGTGTTGCATCCCAAGTTCCATGCTTGCAAAAACAAAACTAAAAAACCCAGCAGTCCGAATAGTCTGCGACTCCAAGTAAAGAAACAACAGTTCCTCCTCCGCAGTACCTTCCCTTAGACCACTGTCTATAACAACTTTATTAACTTATAAGACGCATGTTTTCATCATTAAAAAAAAAAAGTGTGTGTGTGTGTGGCCTTCCGCGTGTCATTGCACACTGCTTTACCTACCACGCCTAGCACGCGTGCCACGTCTGGCTCGCGTGTCACTGAACATGCCGAGCCCTGCTCTAAAATTTAAACGACTAACATTTAATGAGACAAAAGAAAAACTACTTAAATCAATTTCCTTACGAACCCACGGAACGTGCTTTAATGATTCTTATTTATTATTGTGCCCACCAGACAACCACACACAGTCAAATGAATCCACTCGCAATTACATTACACCCACACACATTCATATCCCAACCACACACAATCAATCGTTTCAGGGGCGTAGCTAGGGGGTGGTGCCGCATGGGGCATGCAAAGACTTCATTCAAGCCTGGTGGTTCTTAACCTTGTTGGAGGTACTGAACCCTACCAGTTTCATATGCTCATTCACCGAACCCTTTTTAATAGGAAAAATTAAATAGTTTTTTTTTTTATCTCCCCCCCCCCCCCCCCCCCCCCCAACAATCCCCCCGAACCCCAACCCAGGTTAAGAACCCCTGTTCTAGCCCCTCAAGGAAAAACCATGCAGTTGACCAAAATGCCGTTCCTGAAGAGATAGATTTAAAAAGTGTCTCCGGGGGTGGAACCCCCCCCCCCCTCCCTTACGTACGCCAGTGAATCATATTAAAACCACACACAAGATTAATGGACCCGCATTCTGCTTCATTAGATTAGTACGTTCACATACCATCACAACTTCTGACACTTGATACGGGCATACCAGGATTTCCCATCGCGACAACTTTCCCACCGGAACGTTCCCCAGCATTGTTTGTAAACATTGGGAGAGAGAGATTTTTACAGCAGGAAAAAAACATTTTGTTTTAATGACTGTCACCAGCGAGTGCACTGCCGTTAGCTTCAGCACTGAGTAAACACATTGGCGGCAGTGTCACACTGTTGCTGTTTGTAATTCTTCTAGCGAATGAAATTAATGAACTGTCGCTTGGAGTCCTTGCGCCATCCTGGCTGGTCAATTCAGGTCAAGGACGTGTTTGGTTTCCCGATGCTGAGAGAAGTTTGTGTTTTTAATTTACAAGAAGAACCAGACAAAAGCAAAATGGTGTCGTCGTATCTGTGTTGTATTAGTTGTATCTGTGTTGTATCCGAGTTGTATCAGTTGCATCTGTTGTAATCTGTGTTGTATCAGTGTTGTATCTGTGTTGTAGTATTGAATCTATGGCCAAGTCCAGGCATCAGTCATACTAGAGAGCGTGTGAAATATTTAACTTAAATAATGCCCATTCCCTCCCCCCACCCACCCCACCCCCTTTATCCACAAGGGTGTCGAACTTTACGAACATACATACCCTACCCCCCCCCCCCCCTATGGTTGGCTTGCCAACGGGACTGCTTCTATTGACAACATGTATTTTGATGACCTGAAGTGTCTTTGAATTAGACAAACCGGTGTTTTCAAACTTCAACTTTCTAGTATGGCGTGTCCGAAAAGTTAGAGGTTGTGGATAAAAAAATAAAAATTTAAAAAAATATTATTGTTAGGTTGTAAGACAACATTTGGTATCGAATGAAAGATAATTAAATGGACTATATGTTTGTAAACTTAATTCTTCAGTTTAACTAAAATAAACTACCACAAATGACATCCGAATAGCATTGAGTCTAAAAGGACCCGGGTCCGAAAAGCGGCGATGCGTTTCCGGTTGTGGTAAACTGAAGAAGTAAGTTTACAAACATATAGTCCATTCCATTATCTTTCATTTACTACCAAATTTTGTCTTACAAACCCTACAATAATTTTTAAATATTTTTTAATAGACACAAACTCTCACTTTTCGGACACCGGTCCGAATAGCCGCAGTCCTTTTCTTTATTTCTCGTCGAAATACCTGTTACAATATTTTTTCCCAAACAAATTTTTCACTCCTGCTGCAATGAGAGCATCGACCACAATTTGACCAAGATTAACTGCTACTCCTTCACCCTGTCCACACAAAAATAGATATTAAAATATTAATTATTTTGGGTTTTTTTACGCCATGTACCCCATGTAGGCCATGTACGCTATGTAGGCCACGTATGCCATGTAGGCATTGTACTCTATGTAGTCATGTACGCTTTGTAGGCCATGTACCACATGTACGGCATGTTTGCCATGTAGGCAAGTAGGTCATGCACACAAAATAGGCAATGCAATGTAGGCCATGTACGAAATATAGGCAATGTACGCCATATGGGTCATTGACGTCATGCAGGCCATATCCGCCATGTACGCCACGTATGCAATGTAGGCCATGTACGCCTCGTTCGCCGTGTAGGCCAATCCCCCCACCCCTTGCTCTAATATTTTGCATGCAAGAGTAAGTAAAAGAAAATATTTGTAATGTAAAAAAAAAAAACTACAATTGAAAAAATAACTATTACAAATATTTAACTTACCCTAACTGGCTAATATCTTCCCCATGACCACATAACGTCTCCCATTCTTCCATTTAAACGATCCCTTAATTTAACCTGTTTTCTCCGCCAGTCCTCCCTGACCTACACCCCTTTATTCTTCTCTGTCCTACGCCACAAACATTTGCCCTATCCTCGGGGATCCTACTCGATAAGTTCCAGAGGAGCTCTCATATTTTCACATGAGCCGCCCCTGATTCGCCTTTACCCTCCAGGTCTGTGATGTCACGTTGGCCCTTAATCCACCCTGCATAGAGATCCACAATCCAACCTTCATGGCTTCCCCTGAAACTTACCCGTGCGTAATGATGTCTCGCACGCTACAACTTTGCTATCATGAACCTGATTGTCAAACAGTTGGCTACCATACAGTTGGCTACCATACAGTTTGCTACCATACAGTTTGCCATACAGTTTGCTACCGTACAGTTTGTTGCCATAAAGTTGACTGCCATACAATTTGCCATACAGTTTGCCATACAGTTTGCCATACAGTTTGCCATACAGTTTGCCATACAGTTTGCCATAAAGTTTGCTGCCATAAAGTTTGCTGCCATACAGTTTGCTGCCATAAAGTTTGCTGCCATACAGTTTGCTGCCGTAGAGTTTGCTGCCATACAGTTTGCTGCCATACAGTTTGCTGCCATAAAGTTTGCTGCCATACAGTTTGCTGCCATAAAGTTTGCTGCCATACAGTTTACCATACAGTTTGCTGCCATAAAGTTTGCTGCCATACAGTTCGCTGCCATAAAGTTTGCTACCGTACAGTCTGCCATACATTTTGTTGCCATACAGTTCGCTGCTTCCTTTCAAACATCTGACAATCACTATGCTTGGCAGCTAAAACTAACTTATCTATATTAGACATCACCATCTTCGACATGGACAGCCGTGAGCAGTCGTGAAGCGTTATCGTACCTGCAATGAATGAAACATATTCACCCTTGGTGTACCTCAACGTTATCGGACCTGCAATGAGGCATATTAACCATTGGCGTACCGCACTTAGACTTTTCAGAATACAGGGGTTATTATCTCATCTTGCGCCTGTTTGTAATATCCAAATGTAATTAGCAAGATTACCCCCCCCCCCCCCAACCCCCCCACAAAAAAAAAAAAAAAAAAAAAATAAAAAAAAAAAAAAAACAAAAAAAAAAAAATTTTAAACCAAAAAAAAAAAACAAAGAAAACTAACAAAATTACCCCCCCCCCCCCAAACCACCACCAAAAAGAAATAAAATAAAATAATAATTAAAACAAAAAATCAGATTTCTAAAAATGTTGAAACTAAAAAGAAAAGAAATAAATCAATGTAATATTAATTAGCAGAGACATCATTTGTTCTGTCTTGACGGGCGCGACAATTCTGTAATTACATCAAGTGTGATGGCTTTGCTGGGAAACGGCTCCGATCATCTGAGTGCGTTCCGTACATCGTGAGTTCAGGAGACATTGAAGGGCGGGGTTGAACTTAGAATGTAGGCAGCCTGGCAGGGGCTTCTTCCTTATCCCCCGACACCCCTTCCCCCAACCTGCCCAAACATTGCATATCAAACAATTCCGAATGTTCGTCTACTGGCGTTATCTCGTCTAGTGCGACATTATAAAAATAGATTAATTCGTATATACACGAGATTCGTAAGTTCCACCACCGTGTGTTCGTAGCTTTTGCTGTATGCTTTTTATTTTGTGACGTATATCTGGGTATGGAAAATGGCGTTGTTAATGCTGTTATGCTTTATCAGGTGCAGCAGTGATGGCGTAGTTGGTAGTAATGGTGTGTTGGTAGTTGTTAGCGGAGTTCGTGATTTATTAAAGTGACGTTTGCTACATGATTTACTGGTTTGTAAAATTCTGGTGTGACTCGAGGACTGCTTCCATTTCTGTCTGCTTCCTAACACGCTGGCTGCTTCCTAACCAGTGTGTTTGGCATTGAGAGTATATTACTGTTAAGTGCTGTTATCAGTATGGAGAAATTAATCTCTTATTGAATGGCTCGTTCTAAAACAGTACACAAAAAAAAAAAGATGATATCATATATTAAGTACAATAACAAAGCAAACGATAATCAATCAATGGAGAGTTACAATTAATACGTTTTGTTATGTTAATTATAAATTACACAATCAAAAGAAATAAAATTAAAGCTATTGACATACAGAATAATGTTTGGCTGGTTTCGGGAAAGTGTTGAAGAAAAATACAATGCTGAAGAAAACACAATGTGCATAGAGAGTGCAATGATGAAAAGAAATCTATACACACACAATGTAAAAAAAAAAATCTCTAGCAAAGATAGAACACGTTCAAAAATATATCTCGTCTCATCTGCCGTCTGCCGTCTGCATCTTGTCGCTCAATCTTTCGGCTTACATAGCCGGTTTCTTAGATTCATCTAGACGCCGGACTTACGCGTTGTAATTGTGGCATTGCGCCTCGCTGCTTCTACACTATTCTACAATATTCGAATCATGAAACAGACCATAGTTTTTAGCTAATTGTAGCCGAGGTCATCGGGAGACTATAATTAGTACGCCACACCCAAATAGCGCCGCCGAAGTGGATCAGCTTAAGTTCATTAACCAAAAAAGATAAATTAAGGTAAACGGGGCATATAATGCGCCAGCAAAGGTCAAACACCACCACCACCACCACCACGCAGGCTATATATAGATAATGTGTCACTAGCGCACAAAATAAAATTCCCGATAACTACGCTAATAATAACGCAACTTCGTTTGGTGCGTAATATTTTTCGATAAATGAAATAGTCTCAATTTAAGTATGGTGTGAAAAAAATTTAAGTGACGTATCTTGGATTGGGGGAGGGGGGGGGGGTTGTAGCAAAATTTGGGGTTATTATTGTGCGATACTTGGGTTCATGTTTTGTCAAGTACCTTTAGTAAATGGGATGGTGCGTAATATTTTTCGATAAATGAAATAGTCTCAATTTAAGTATGGTGTGAAAAAAATTTAAGTGACGTATCTTGGATTGGGGGAGGGGGGGGGGTTGTAGCAAAATTTGGGGTTCTTATTGTGCGATACTTGAGTTCATGTTTTGTCAAGTACCTTTAGTAAATGGGAAGTTCACGCATTGCCGTCGCCAATGTTTGGCGGGCTATAACTAGTTACAAATAATTTTTTTATGTTTGAAAGAAAGTATGGTTCAATATCAATAATGAGTTCACTAGCGCGGAAAATATAATTCCCGATAACTACACTAATTGATTTTTTTTGTTAAATTACTGCATTTGGTGCGTAATATTTTCTTTTCGGAAAATGAAATCGTCTCAATTTAAATTTGGTGTAATAAATGTTCGGTTAAAAAGTCGTTGGAACATCAGAATATTAATATAGGTCATGGACGTGAAATAAAAAGTGTGCAGTGACGTATCATGGGGAAAGGGATGTAGCTAAAATTGGGATGCTTAAATGTGCGTTACTTGAGTTCATGTTTTGCCAAGTAATTTTAACTAGATGGGATGTTTGGCGAGCTATAACTAGTGACTTATAAAACGCTACATAATAACTCATCTTGTATAAAATCCCGTCTACAAGAAAACATGAGTAGAAAAAAGAATTTATTTAATTTTTCTTTTGCTTGTTTTGTTGCGTTTACTATTTTCTCATGTAGCAATGAAGTTGTGAAGATATCATGTAATTTTCATGATAATAATTTCAATGATTTTTTTATCATATCGTGCAAACTATCATGTTTATTACATTGTTCGTGTTAATTGAAGTGGACAGCGCTTTTTTTAAAAACCCTTCTTAAAATATTTTTTTTTTAAAACCCGAGATGACGCGAATCACATCACGCGATGTCAGCAACCAAAAAGTGGGAGCGGAGAATTGGGGATTCGATGTTCATTAAAATTTCATAACCTCGACCACTCAGCGACGCACGGCCCCTCATACATTGTCGACATGCCACGCACTTTCTTTTCAAACGGAACATCGTTCCACAGTTTAAAGCAGCCAGTTACGGCCAACATTATGAAAGAGCAAAACCAAAAACTCAAGACTCTGAAAGTCCATCAAGAAAAAGTCACGCGGAGATTGATCATGTGATGGAGCTTCGTATCCAAGGATGGTTTAAATAACAACAACAACAACCCCAAAAACGGTCGATTGGCGTGACAACTGGGATGGAACGTGATCCTGTCCAGATCGCCAACGGGATTCTAACCATCCAAGCAGGCTTTTTTTTTTTAACCTAGAAAATTGTGGCATGCTGGGATGGAACAGCTCAACTCTGATTAAAGTTCGATGAAATGGTGGAAAACCTCCCACGTCTACCAACAACAAAACGTCACCAGGTGGTGGATGTTGGAATCGTGCTTGATTTTTGGCATAGCCTCGTCTAGATGACTGAAATAATCTGTCTTTTATCATGTCACTGGAATTGGCATGTTTGGAGTGTACACAACGTCAACAGTGGCGTATCTAGGGTTTAAGGGAAGCGAAGATTTTATTTTTAAAAAGTCACACACACCAACATAATAACTTAAACAAATAAAATTGATTATGATTATATAGGTTTCATTTTGAGCAGAAACCAAAGGGAAGTAAAAGTTGGGGGAGGGGGGGGGGTGTCTTATAAAAGAGTTTAGTCATGACCCAATAAAAGTTTTGATAAATTCGAAAAAAACTGATGCATTTTTATTTTATATTTTTGTTGTTGCGCGAAACAGAATTTAGTTTTTCATCCTTCTACGCTTAATCGGAGAGCCGTGAGAAGAGATGTTAGTGGACATTTAGGTTCCTTGATAAATATGGCTGGTGGTATTCACAAATCTGATATCTGGGCGACTGCCACACTGCTGTGTCGTGGTTTCGTGCGGCGGGTCAAGTGTTAGAAACAAAAACTTAGATTCAGTATATCTTACCAGCGAGACAGTTGCTTTGTGATCTCTAAAAATAAACGTCTACTTACAGACAGGTAAATGATTTGTAAAAACTGTTATAAAAAAAAACCCAAAACCTGCTTGTTAAAATATTCTAGTTTTAACATCTTTAGTCAAAAGTAGTGGTTATTGTTTTCCAGATATGACACAGGTGTAAAACATTTTTTCTACATTATCAAAAAAAAAAAAAAAAAAAAAAAAAAAAAAAGCCCCCAAAAGAATTAAAAAAAAAAATTTTTTAAAATAAAAAAAAAAAAAAAAAAAAAAAAAAAATATACACACGCTCTCAAAGAATTCTAAAAAAAAAAGTTATATCTTTAAAAAGGCCCCAACTTTTGGAGAAAACACGGAGCGCCCACTATCTCTGCCTCCGTCGCACTGGTCACGCCAGTGATTGTCCATTTCACCATTTCATTTCCTGATCCCTTTGACTTGTTTCATGCTTGAGGATGTACATACCATTAATTGGGAACAATGTACTGTAATATTATGAATTTCGCGACATACTGGATGTTATTCACATTATATTTCCAATATTTTAAAATATGTTCGGGTTTGGTGTGTCGCGGAATTCTCGGAAAGACCTTAGGTGTGCCACCAGTAAAAAAAAAAAAAAAAACTTGCAGAGCTCTTACCTACACGACAGATCAGAGAAAAGGAAGGAAAAAAAATTGTGGCGTAGCTAAGGTTGTTGCCACCTGGGGCGTGCCAAGCATTTGACGCCCTCCTTCCACAAAAAAATTTGAAGTTTTTCGAAAATGCCGTTCCGTAATATAAAGAGAAAAAAGCCCCGCCCTTGGCACCCCCACTTCTCTGTACAGACACACCATCATTCATTGCCATAGCCTTGAGAATTCTTTGACTCCACCCATTGCTTAAAAAAGTATAATTTGACTGGAAAAATGGAATGAGTTTTGTGATAAAATTTTCAGCATTTATGTCATTTAAAAGTCGTCCTAATAACATTGTACGAGACTATCAGTTCAAGGATAATCAAAGACTGGTTTATAATGGGAGATAATTGACTTAGGGCAGGGTTCGGTGAACCTGGCAGGGGTCGGTGAACGTTTTCATGGCAGACAAATATTATTATTTTTTTAAAATCTAATTTAACAAATTTGAATAGACATTAAAAAACATTTCAGAGTTATCCTCCTTATATATAATATATATATATAGAGTTATCCTCCTTATATATATATATATATATANTCGATTACATTGGCAGTAACACAGCAGAAGCAGCCATAATGTCTAGTTAAACTTAAATTCAATTTAAACATTTTGCCGGATGAGAAAGCTAAAAGAGTCGCCTGCGGCTCGCAAGTTCCGACCCCTGATCTAGATCGTCGCCTGCGGCTCGCAAGTTCCCGACCCCTGATCTAGATAGTTGACATCGCATTCATTGCTGGGAAAAAGAGTCTAGACTTTTAGCGGGCACATACAATATCTCACCATAAAATGATAGAAACAAACGTGACTTAATTTCTAATGGCTTGAGAACCATTGATGATACAACTTAACATGCGACGTATTTTTGTGATGAAATCAACAATCAGATGCCAGATGTTCTTTTTTAGAAAACTATCAGATGGGATATCTATTAGTTAAAATTTAAGTGTGTCCCCGGGGGAGAGGAGAGGGAGGGGGGGGGGGTTCGACGGGACAGAACAACAATAACACTGATGGACCTTAACCTGTTGGCCTTGAACTTAACTTGCGTGTCCTGATTGTAGTTTTATCTCTTGTTTCAATAACCCTATTAATCCGAACTGAGCTAACGTCTGAAAACCATGTATAAAACCGGTCATTCCACTGTGATTGTCAGGCTCATTAGTTGGTTTATAATTGGCTTAAAACTAATTGTCTCTCTACGAATGCTATGTAAATCGGGACTTATTTTACGTCGAACTTTCGTGGGTTTTTTTACACTCGTTTAACTCTAACGCTATCTCATGCTCCTGTCTAACACAATCTCATGCTCCTGTCTAACACAATCTCATGCTCTTGTCTAACACTATCTCGTCTAACACTATCTCATGCTCTTGTCTAACACTATCTCGTCTAACACTATCTCATGCTCTTGTCTAACACTATCTCGTCTAACACTATCTCATGCTCTTGTCTAACACTATCTCGTCTAACACTATCTCATGCTCTTGTCTAACACTATCTCGTCTAACACTATCTCATGCTCTTGTCTAACACTATCTCGTCTAACACTATCTCATGCTCTTGTCTAACACAATCTCATGCTCTTGTCTAACACATCTCGTCTAACACAATCTCATGCTCTTGTCTAACACATCTCGTCTAACACAATCTCATGCTCTTGTCTAACACTATCTCGTCTAACACTATCTCATGCTCTTGTCTAACACTATCTCGTCTAACACTATCTCATGCTCTTGTCTAACACAATCTCATGCTCTTGTCTAACACTATCTC
>CAXITT010000082.1:1704770-1718291 GCA_964033795.1 Lymnaea stagnalis
TCGTGATTACAGGGTAATGGTAGCACAAAGTGGGGGAGGGGGTAGGTTGGGGGTTGGATCATCAGATACGTTAGTGAAATGCATTCATTAACAGTGAGATGTGGGGGTGGTGAGGTTAGTGAGAGGGAAAGAGAGGCCAATAGAGCTGGGCTTAGATGTCACAGAGGTAGCGGAAGAGAGTGGTGACAAAAAAGGAAATCCCAGACTCTTAACTCTTACTTCTCCTCCTTCTTCTATGTCTTAAGGGCCCACGATCAATGTATTGATCATATCTGGCACCTATGTATGTAGAGGGAATTCGCGATGTTTCTGTGCCTGGTATTGAAGAGGATACTTCACTTGTCGCAAGGGCTACTCAGCGAGGGTGTCAGGAACGGGGTGGGATCGAAGGCCTGAGGCAATTGAAGCAAATGCGTCAAGTGTTCTCGCCTCAGCGTATATAGCACCACATTGATTTCATTGAGCACCTTCGGTGTTAGTCCTCTATCGCTTTAGAAGAAATGTATGCGCGTTAATAGCAGAGGATCCACGTTGACAGACTGAGACTCGGTCATAAAGTTAAGTTATCAAATAAGACCTCTGCAGTTGTTATTTCCGATAAAGAAGCTCCCCACAAACGCGAGAACCGCTGTTGGCTCCTCTTCCGTTCCATATATATGTATATATATATCAACTAAGTGCTTGGGTACCCGATATCTAGCTTCGATCATTTACACTGTTAGTATTGCCCCGGAAAAAAAAACGCCAGGAAAAACATGCGACCATTCGGAGCCGATCGTGTTGTTGTAAATAAAGTGGGGCGCCTGTGGAAGACGGAGTCACAGTGGGGAGGGAGGGCGGCACCGGGCCAGGGATAAACAGCCGACTCCCACACAGCTTCCATTGAGAAAAAGCTGTTCGCGGCTGGCTGTAAACTCTGGCTCTGGTCACATTCCAATCACACATCCTCGGGGTAAACAATGTGGGCCATGGCAGGGCCGTAGTAGTGTGAATCCGATTAGTGGGATGGGGGTGGATTGGGTGGGGGGAGGGGGTGCTTGTTGGAACATAGATATCGTGACCTGGCTTAGGATTTACGGTAAGTCAAGTGGGGGAAGGGGGGTGGGGGTGTGAGCTTATCTGTAGAACATGTCAGGACTCTCCTAGTAAAGTCAGATTAGTGGATGTTAGGAAGGGGGGCAGGGGGGGTACATCCTTGGAGAATCGAGGATTGCTGGATTAACTGGGAAATAGTAGGATCAATTAGCCAGCGTTTAAGATGATCTTGACAAAACATGTCAACCAATGAGGAATACTAAGTTCGAGGATTATCAGTCTCGTTCAAGAAGACTTGATTGATTATATCTGCTGATGAAAAGTCCGGGTTTTCTCTAAATAAAATAAAGCTTTATTACTAAAGCGTTGAAGATGTTTTATCGCGATCGTTGCTTTGAAACATTTTCCACTAACTTCAAATAACTACACAATTCTCGCGACACAACAATCTGTTTTTTACGCAATGTATCGACGAGGAGTGTCCACCATTGCGCGATGATTATTTGAATCTCAATTTAGGTTAAAATTACAACATATTTATTTTCTGTTATTAGTCTTCATTTAAGATACTTAAATACAGTAACACACTTGTGATCATTGGCGTACTGCTCCTACCTCACCGTCGGCGTACTGCTCCTACCTCACTGTCGGCACGCTGCTCTTACCTCACTGTCGGCACGCTGCTCTTCCCTCACTGTCGTCACGCTGCTCTTACCTCACTGTTGACACGCTGCTCCAACCTCATTGTCGGCACGCTGCTCTTCCCTCACTGTCGGCACGCTGCTCTTACCTCACTGTTGGCACGCTGCTCTTACCTCACTGTCGGCACATGATTACAGGGTAATGGTAGCACAAAGTGGGGGAGGGGGTAGGTTGGGGGTTGGATCATCAGATACGTTAGTGAAATGCATTCATTAACAGTGAGATGTGGGGGTGGTGAGGTTAGTGAGAGGGAAAGAGAGGCCAATAGAGCTGGGCTTAGATGTCACAGAGGTAGCGGAAGAGAGTGGTGACAAAAAAGGAAATCCCAGACTCTTAACTCTTACTTCTCCTCCTTCTTCTATGTCTTAAGGGCCCACGATCAATGTATTGATCATATCTGGCACCTATGTATGTAGAGGGAATTCGCGATGTTTCTGTGCCTGGTATTGAAGAGGATACTTCACTTGTCGCAAGGGCTACTCAGCGAGGGTGTCAGGAACGGGGTGGGATCGAAGGCCTGAGGCAATTGAAGCAAATGCGTCAAGTGTTCTCGCCTCAGCGTATATAGCACCACATTGATTTCATTGAGCACCTTCGGTGTTAGTCCTCTATCGCTTTAGAAGAAATGTATGCGCGTTAATAGCAGAGGATCCACGTTGACAGACTGAGACTCGGTCATAAAGTTAAGTTATCAAATAAGACCTCTGCAGTTGTTATTTCCGATAAAGAAGCTCCCCACAAACGCGAGAACCGCTGTTGGCTCCTCTTCCGTTCCATATATATGTATATATATATCAACTAAGTGCTTGGGTACCCGATATCTAGCTTCGATCATTTACACTGTTAGTATTGCCCCGGAAAAAAAAACGCCAGGAAAAACATGCGACCATTCGGAGCCGATCGTGTTGTTGTAAATAAAGTGGGGCGCCTGTGGAAGACGGAGTCACAGTGGGGAGGGAGGGCGGCACCGGGCCAGGGATAAACAGCCGACTCCCACACAGCTTCCATTGAGAAAAAGCTGTTCGCGGCTGGCTGTAAACTCTGGCTCTGGTCACATTCCAATCACACATCCTCGGGGTAAACAATGTGGGCCATGGCAGGGCCGTAGTAGTGTGAATCCGATTAGTGGGATGGGGGTGGATTGGGTGGGGGGAGGGGGTGCTTGTTGGAACATAGATATCGTGACCTGGCTTAGGATTTACGGTAAGTCAAGTGGGGGAAGGGGGGTGGGGGTGTGAGCTTATCTGTAGAACATGTCAGGACTCTCCTAGTAAAGTCAGATTAGTGGATGTTAGGAAGGGGGGCAGGGGGGGTACATCCTTGGAGAATCGAGGATTGCTGGATTAACTGGGAAATAGTAGGATCAATTAGCCAGCGTTTAAGATGATCTTGACAAAACATGTCAACCAATGAGGAATACTAAGTTCGAGGATTATCAGTCTCGTTCAAGAAGACTTGATTGATTATATCTGCTGATGAAAAGTCCGGGTTTTCTCTAAATAAAATAAAGCTTTATTACTAAAGCGTTGAAGATGTTTTATCGCGATCGTTGCTTTGAAACATTTTCCACTAACTTCAAATAACTACACAATTCTCGCGACACAACAATCTGTTTTTTACGCAATGTATCGACGAGGAGTGTCCACCATTGCGCGATGATTATTTGAATCTCAATTTAGGTTAAAATTACAACATATTTATTTTCTGTTATTAGTCTTCATTTAAGATACTTAAATACAGTAACACACTTGTGATCATTGGCGTACTGCTCCTACCTCACCGTCGGCGTACTGCTCCTACCTCACTGTCGGCACGCTGCTCTTACCTCACTGTCGGCACGCTGCTCTTCCCTCACTGTCGTCACGCTGCTCTTACCTCACTGTTGACACGCTGCTCCAACCTCACTGTCGGCACGCTGCTCTTCCCTCACTGTCGGCACGCTGCTCTTACCTCACTGTCGGCACGCTGCTCTTACCTCACTGTCGGCACGCTGCTCTTCCTTCACTGTCGTCACGCTGCTCTTACCTCACTGTTGACACGCTGCTCCAACCTCACTGTCGGCACGCTGCTCTTCCCTCACTGTCGGCACGCTGCTCTTACCTCACTGTTGGCACGCTGCTCTTACCTCACTGTCGGCACGCTGCTCTTCCATCACTGTCGGCACGCTGCTCTTACCTCACTGTTGCCACGCTGCTCCTACCTCACTGTCGGCACGCTGCTCTTCCCTCACTGTCGGCACGCTGCTCCTACTTCACTGTCGGCACGCTGCTCTTACTTCACTGCCTGCACTCTGATTACGATGACAAAAATAATCCCAGGCAGGGACTAATGGAACTTGTTACTCATGTCGGTATAAAACTAAAGACGTTTGCCAATCCTCTGGGAATCTATCTAATTTTTCCAGACATTTTATCGATTTTAAAACTGTAGTCTGATTCATTTACACGTCCCAGTTCAGCCCGATATTTTGTGACATGAAAGCATTTTCATTAAATTACAACCGACATTTTGTGACATGAAAACATTTTCATAAACCTACAACCGACATTTTGTGACATGAAATCATTTACATTAATTTACACCGACATTTTGTGAGATGAAAGTCCCTTTCATTATCGTACGCCCTGGCCTCACATTTTGTGGTTCAATAAAACAATTCAGCCTTGTATTTGCTTCTAGTGGGTTACGGGTGAGATAGGAGAGTGGCCAGGAAATAGTGGGTCACGGAGAGGTGGGAGAGTGGCCAGGGAGACGGTGCCAGCATTCCTACTATCAATATAATATATGTGAGATTATCATAACAAACATGAAGTGTTTATAAATAGACCAAATAGGTGAGGTCAGAGAGTTCTAGAAATTTCCGGCTAGGTCATGAGAAATCGTCTTTGAGGGTAGGTCAGTGTGGATTCTCATTACTGTCTAACCACATTATCTTTACTCTCTAATCCGGTGTTTGCAAAAGTGGGGCCCACGCCCCCAAAGGGTTGCAATTTGATTGTTTGGGGAGGGGGGGTCGATAATGAGCTGTCTAGATTTTGAAAACCAACCGTCTACTATATTTAATTTGTTTTTCAAAAGGAGAATCGTTAAGGCCTCAATTATAAGCGCTCGTCAAAATTGAATTTCACTTCTCCATCATATGTTTTGAAAATTTACTTACCATGTTTCCTCACCTATTCCCTATTGATGTCTTCCTAAAAGCTATTATTTAAGTTTCTTCAGTGTACAACCGTTTTTTTTTTTTAATATTAAAAATTATGTATATGATACACGGGAGAAATAAGAATTTTAGAAAGGCTTAGGTGGGGCATGGCACAAACAAGTTTGGGAAACACTGCTTTAATCTCGAACACCATTCTCGTTGTGAACTATAAGCTCATTACTCTAACACCATTATTATTATTATTGCTGTCTAAGCACATTCGCATTAATCTCTAACCACATTATCATTAATAGCTGTCTAAGCACATTCTCATTAATCTCGAAACACACTATCATCATTGCCGCCTAAGCACATTCGTATTAATCTGTAACCACATTATCAGTATTGCTGTCTAAGCACATTCTCACTTATCTCTAACCACATTATCATTATTGTTGTCTAACCACATTTTTGAAGGTAGTGTGAGCCACCAACCAGCTCAATGCACCACCGATCAAACACACCCAGGCACTACGTAATTGAATAGTGTGTGACGTCCATTCGATTTTACTTCTATAAAATCCGCAAGTTTTTTTAAGTGTCCTTACGTGGCTACTGAACCGCACGTAACCTGCATTTCCCCCCCCCCCCCCCAACAACTCCGTGTAAAGTGTTATGTAATCGCTATGATGTTATCGTGTTTTCCCAGAACGACCAAACGCTGTTGACGTCACATGTTCATTCACGTCCTTGGCGTGTGGATCACCCGAGTTGAAAGAGTAGGTTTTGTTTTCAGGTTCATAACTGAAGTTATGTTATCATCTAAGTTTAGTTATGATTATGAAAACGAATCAATCAGCATCTCGACGTTGCGTCACTTCCGGAATCAGAACAATTGTTTCCCCCCTTCTCCATCTTATCCTATAATTCAGTGTTTCCCAGACTTGTAAGTTTTGTGGGACCGGTGGACAATTTTCGAAACTGAACAAAGAACCGTCGCCAGGTCTTTCAATTATTATTTCCTTTTTATTTGTCAATAAATATTTAAATTGTGCGGATCTGCAAGCTAAGGCTTGGGGGACCGGTGGCGGTCCTCAGACACTATTTTGGGAATCACTGCGACAAATGATTCCACATCTGTTGTTTCCAACATATGTCTTTTCGAAACCTTGAAAAAAAGCAAGTAAATAAGGTATTGAGCGGCCTCAAAAAGTATGCTGTTCTACCTGGCCTCTACATGCGCAGATCTATTAGGGTCCAACCTGCGCCACTGAACCCTTCCAGTACCGCTCACACCAGCACCCACTTGAAAGGGAAACGGGTTGATTAAACAATGGTGGGCCCCAGCAAGGAAGAAACGAAAAAGCGCTGCTTGTTTAATGCTCATTTTCTGGGAACGGTTCGTCTTAAAATACCCAGGAATAAATTCTACCCGGCAGTTATTCTTGTAGTGTACATGGCTGCATTAAATCGTGAACATAAACAATAGTATTGGGGTCGTCCCGTGTCTGTAAAAAAAAAATGTAGAGAAAGTTTATGGCCAAACTGTGATACTTTTTAAATGGGCTCTGCAGAACTGTACCACTCACAAAAATAATAATTATGTTTTCAGCAGACCTGTCTCCGAAAATTAACTTGGTCGGTTTAGACTTTTGTGTGTGTGCTGTTTGTGAAATGTAAGGTCTGGAAGCAAGCTGTTCGGTTCGTTCATATTGCCGGATTGTGTTAAACGGCATCTGCCAGGGTTGCATGACGCCATGTCATCTGCTTTTATGGAATGGCGTCTTCAATAACATTGTTATATTTTAAACGTTGTGTGTACAGTCTGCGTTTACTTGTAAAGACCATCATTTGGCTTTAGAGCCAGCTTTAAGTTACATCACGGGTGGGGGGGGGGGGGGGGGGGGGGGGCACGTATTGGTGACAATTTATTGTAAGGCGTCTAAGTTGTGTGAAAATTTATGACGTTCGGGGCAGGGGGTGTGAATTGGACCAAAAAAGCGTGAAATAGTGTCTCAGGAAAGCAGTCACAAACATCAGGACACCAACAATGCTACTGCAGGCTTTGACGGTAGAGATACAATGTCTTATCTATCTTTTTAAGCCCCGGATCACGTAAACATCTCATTACTCCGTTGACAGATAAGTTGTCCAACACTATATCTTCCTTAGTCTATCCTTCCTTACTTCCTCTTCCCTACTTCTCCCTTGTGTCTATAGGTCAACGCTGGTCGTCTGATAGCCATTATTCTTCGCCGAGTATTCTGCTGTTTTCCTTCCTGGCCCGCTTGACGGTATCTTCTATTTCTGAACCCAGCGCCAAATCGTAAGACAGTATTTACTCTTGTGTTCTATCTTCTCTTACATTCCTTTCCACCAAATATTGATTGACATTTTGTTTTGGGACTTTTGTTGTGTCATTTTTTTGTTTGTTTGTTGTTTTTGTTTGTTTGTTGTTTTTTTGTTTGTTCTTGTTTCTTTGTTTTTTTCGATACCAAACAAATTGTCTGATATGTCTTTTTTCCCCTCCAAATCCATCGCTCAAAAATGGGTTATTGAGATCAGATCAACTTGGCTCTCTCTCTCTCTCTTCCCTACTATGGCAAGTCATTTATCAAGAGCAAAATAAAAACGGAGTACTAGGGTCTTGTCGTTTATTTAGAAATCGGCTCAAGATTAACTGAACAAATGCACAATGTTTCAAGAATAACTGAACCAACGCACAATGTTACAAGAATAACTGAACCAACGCACATTGTCACAAGAATAACTGAACCAACGCACATTGTCACAAGAATGACTGAACCAACGCACATTGTCACAAGAATGACTGAACCAACGCACATTGTCACAAGAATAACTGAACCAACGCACAATGTGACAAGAATAACTGAATCAACGCACAATGTCACAAGAATGACTGAACCAACGCACATTGTCACAAGAATAACTGAACCAACGCACATTGTCACAAGAATAACTGAACTAACGCACATGGTCACAAGAATGACTGAACCAACGCACATTGTCACAAGAATAACTGAACCAACGCACAATGTGACAAGAATAACTGAATCAACGCACAATGTCACAAGAATGACTGAACCAACGCACATTGTCACAAGAATAACTGAACCAACGCACAATGTCACAAGAATGACTGAACCAACGCACATTGTCACAAGAATAACTGAACCAACGCACATTGTCACAAGAATAACTGAACCAACGCACAATGTCACAAGAATGACTGAACCAACGCACATTGTCACAAGAATAACTGAACCAACGCACATTGTCACAAGAATGACTGAACCAACGCACATTGTCACAAGAATAACTGAACCAACGCAAAATGTTGAGATCTGATTGTCTAGTTAAAGTGGTGTAGTAAGTTAAATGTTGAGATCTGATTGTCTAGTTAAAGTGTTGTAGTAAGTTAAATGTTGAGATCTGATTGTCTAGTTAAAGTGTTGTAGTAAGTAAAATGTTGAGATCTGATTGTTTAGTTAAAGTGTTGTAGTAAGTTAAATGTTGAGATCTGAGTGTCTAGTTAAAGTGTTGTAGTAAGTAAAATGTTGAGATCTGAGTGTCTAGTTAAAGTGTTGCAATAAGTTAAATGTTGAGATCTGAGTGTCTTGTTAAAGTGTTGTAGTAAGTTAAATGTTGAGATCTGAGTGTCTAGTTAAAGTGGGGCAGTAAGTTAAATGTTGAGATCTGAGTGTCTAATTAAAGTGGAGCAGTAAGTTAAATGTTGAGATCTGAGTGTGTAATTAAAGTGTTGTAGTAAGTTAAATGTTGAGATCTGAGTGTCTAGTTAAAGTGTTGTAGTAAGTTAAATGTTGAGATCTGAGTGTCTAATTAAAGTGTTGTAGTAAGTTAAATGTTGAGATCTGAGTGTCTAGTTAAAGTGCTGTAGTAAGTAAAATGTTGAGATCTGAGTGTCTAGTTAAAGTGTTGCAATAAGTTAAATGTTGAGATCTGAGTGTCTTGTTAAAGTGTTGTAGTAAGTTAAATGTTGAGATCTGAGTGTCTAGTTAAAGTGGGGCAGTAAGTTAAATGTTGAGATCTGAGTGTCTAATTAAAGTGGAGCAGTAAGTTAAATGTTGAGATCTGAGTGTATAGTTAAAGTGGTGTAGTAAGTTAAATGTTGAGATCTGAGTGTCTAGTTAAAGTGGAGCAGTAAGTTAAATGTTGAGATCTGAGTGTCTAGTTAAAGTGGAGCAGTAAGTTAAATGTTGAGATCTGAGTGTCTAGTTAAAGTCTTTGCGAAGTTCTGACATCCTTAATCCTGTCCTAATTTGAATGTATTCAAAACATTGGTATCAAACAAAGCCAGGATAATTGTTATTTTTACATAACGGAACTAAGCTATAAATAGAATGTCTAATTTTACGTCCAGCGTCCTTGACATAAATACGCCGTTAAAACCCCGAGTATCTCCTCTATCTTACACGTCCGTGCCATCATGTCGTAACCAACTTCTCCCCCCCCCCCGCCCACTCCCCACCATCCCCACTTGTTTTTGCTCAGACCTGTATACCTCGCTGTTGAAACTTGTTTACAGGTAGTAATCCCCTCTGACAGGGACCTGGCACCCCGGCAAATGTACAGATAAGATTAACATGCGCTTTTTGTATGTCACGTGATCTATTTGCGTTTCACTAGTCATTTATTTTTTTTTAAAAAATCAAAAACAACAAATCCTCTTGTGGATTTAGCGTTGACGCACAGTAACTACTTTTTTTGGTACAGTTTTTAAGGTGCTAATCAGTTGCATTAAAAATTTTAAAATAATTTCTTCCAACCGAATGTCTATATTACAATCCTGAATACATTGCAATTGCAATAGTAAGACAAAAAATACTCCTGATTATTGGATTATTTAATCTGAAGAAAAAAAAATACAGTCAGAAATTTCAGAGAAAATCGCTAAAAAAATGTTTGCGACTCCTAACATGATCAACTCCACAAGCTTCCGATGACAAGAAAATAGCCACGGCCTTACCATGACCAGTTCAACTCCAAACACCCAACTTGCACTTGTCTCACTCGCCCGTTTCAAGGGCGCAAATTGAGTACCACACGTAGTGCCAGCTCGCCGCCGGACCAGGACATCAAGTCAAGGACCAAGGACTCCAGGACAAGTTTGTGTTCAGTCCAGCCGTATAGATTTTTCATTAATGCGGTATTTCGCTCGTTCGGCCCAATAGAGGGAAATCAATGAGCAGAAAATGTGGATGTTACCGCCCCAGGGCCTGGGGGCTTTGAGGTGACGATTTCGGTGACCCATTTTTTTCAAAGCGTGACCTAGTTCTCGGAACAGGCTTCAAATATGATGATTTATCTCAACCATGATAGATTTGAGTTCTCTTGACATCTGCTGGCCTTAATGCAACAAACAATGAGTCAATGCACGAATGAAAAGCTTCTGTACCAAATAAACTTTAGAACTATTAGAAAGCTTTTCTTCAAAATCTAAATCCCGCATTAAATTGGATTTAACGTATTTTCAATGGAATCAGGTTTTAATTCATCGTTGATTCTGGTTCCGGTTCTGGTAATGTTTCGTTGCTGCATCCATGTACTGGCATCTTTGCAACGATTGGGGGTATGATGTTGCTATTCTAACAGCTCCTATCTGATGCCAGGGCAGCCTTGAAGCTTTCGACTGATGTCGAGTTCACAGTGGCATCGTTCAGGTTGTTGATGGCAGTTTGGAAGTTGTCATTGCATATGACACCACATACCTTAATGTAATAAATTGTTCTTTATGTTAAAACGAAAATATTTTTTTTAAATAAATAAATTTTAAACTTAAACTTAAATTTAAAACTCCCATCAAATACGAGTTTAAAAGCACTAAAAAGTAACACAATTGATTTAAAAGTTCTCAAAAACATGTTTGTGTAAATGTTTAATTATTTTCTACTTTTCAATGAGTTTGAACTCGTCTGAAAGTCTAGTCTTTTCTTCTTTTTTTTTTAAATTATATTTTTGTATTTTCTCCTGGTTAAATCCTTTATATCACCTTCGCATTTGTTCGTGCCTTTCTGTGTTTAAGGCAACATTTTCTGCCGGCTCATTAACCAACTTCCCGTCAACCTATCGAGCTGAAACTTGGCACATAGATCCGTTACCGATGATAACACATTCTGTTAAATTTTCAGCCCAACACACCCCCACCCCCTCAAACACGTTTTTCCCTGTTTTTTTTTCAAATGGCAGATGAATGAAATGTGACTTGCTCAATGGTTGACTGTTTTGGTGTGGACATTATTTGTGCAGCTGTAGCTGTGAGCTTTGTATTTGTGACGTATTTGGGTATGTCGTAATAATAAAATGTATTCTGTGAAGGGAAAATCAAACGTCAACATGAAATATGAAACGGGTTTTCGACAGAAGCTCACTCATTTACATAACCGCTTTTATAATCATTGATAAATCACGTACAATTTCATCCATGCCAACAAATGTGCTTATTACGGATTCATACGAACAGCCCTTTTTGGGGGGTTGTTTAATTAGTTTTGAAACTGTGATCTTTCAGTTATGCACCATTCATCCCATCCCTGTGGCGCTACAGCCCATGTAGGGCCTTGGCCTGCCTCACTACTTCCTTCCACTCAGACCTAACAAATGCTTTTCTTTTCCATGCTTGGACTTTCAGCTGCTGTAGATCTTTTTCTACATCATCTATCCACCTAAGCCTAGGTCTGCCTTTGGGCCTTTTTCCTCTGGGGTATTGGTGATGTACCCTCTTCGTTCCTCTGTCATTTGGCATTCTCTCTAGGTGTCCTGCCCGGCGTAGCCTGCCTCTTTTTATTTCTGCCACTATCGTAGGATATAGACTGTATAATTCCTGGTTGGTTCGTATTCTCCATCCATATTCATCCTTTGTTGGCCCATATATTTTCCTTAGAACTTTCCTCTCCCATGTGTTTAATAGGTTTTCTGCTTTTTTTGTTAGGGTCCAAGTTTCACTTGCATATGTTACAACTGGTCTGATCACAGTTTTATAAATAGTTTTCTTTGTTTCTCTTGTAATGTTTTTACTTTTGAGTATTTTCTGACTACTGAAGTATGCCCTGTTTCCGGCTGATATTCTTTCTTTTATTTCTGTTAGTAATTCGTTTCTTTCATTTAACAAGGATCCTAAATATTTGAATTGATTTACTTTTTTAAAAGTTCGGTTTCTAATTTCAATTTTAATTATGCACCATTATTAGATAATTATTTAATTTTCTTTTTAACGCAACGAATTTTTCCAAAATCTTAGGTGACCTAACTCTTTACGTTGGTGGAAAATTAAAATGGCTGCTGCATTTCATTCCTATTGTCGCGAGCCATCCGTTAATCAGAATCTAATATTTGTATGCCCTGCCCCTAACCCCTTCCCAACTCCCCCTCTTCGAAAACCTACAGCTGTCACCGAGCTCCCCACGAGGCAGACTCCTTGAACCGTGATGAACCGAGCGATAGGGTCACGTGTGACCACAACACAAATTATGCGACAACGTTACTAATCCCATGGCTTTGCGAGTAGAAAGAAAGTCTGTCATTAAAAGGGGCGCTGCTTTCAGACTTTTTTGACCTGACGGTGGACGGTTCGATTTAAACATTTGCGCTACCGTCCCCTTTGGTTAAGTCGAAAGGAACTAAACCCGTGTCTGCGCTGACCTGGTAGTCCTCTGCCAGGAAACGGGAGGCCAAGCAGGCGGAATAATTGTATCAGACACCGTCAATTGGAGAGTTGGTAAAACTAGACGACGCTAGGGGGTCGGATAGCATGAGCGACTGAAATAAAGAGGACATTTTGAGGCTGCAGCGTCTCTATCCAGCATATGGTTCTACTTTGGTTGTCTTTATAAGAGTTTCATGGCACCACAAGTATCTGGTTATAATATTTGCTGTCGTCCTAAGATTTTCATGAAATCTCTATGATATATGGTTATAGTATAGCTTTTTCTATAAATTTTATAGCATCTCTAGGTATATGGTTATATTAGAGCTTTTTCTATAAACGGCCTGCAGAGCCTCGTATCCAGCATATCTGCTGCCTGCAAAGAGTTTGGCCTGACAATTAGCCTAAAGAAAACTAACATTATGGCACAGGGCGCTGACTCCCTCCCCACTATCGCCATCGACGACTACGCCTTGGATACTGTTGACAGATTCACATATCTGGGATCCAACATATCGAGCACCCTCTCAATGGAGGAGGAGATAAGTGGGAGGATAGGGAAGGCCGCAACTGTTATGGCCAGACTGAAGAAAAGAGTCTGGTCAAACGCCAAACTAACAACAAGAACTAAGCTGCAGGTGTACCAGGCTTGCGTACTGAGCACACTTCTGTATGGATGCGAGTCGTGGACCACATACTCTAAACACGAAAGAAGGCTCAATGGCTTCCACCTCAGATGCCTGCGCCACATCCTTGACATTAAATGGCAAGACAAAGTCCCCAACACGGATGTCCTGTCCCAAACAAACATGTGTAGCGTCCCAGCCATGTTAATCCAAAGACGCCTCCGCTGGCTTGGACACGTCAAGCGAATGCAATCTGGTCGCATACCAAAGGACGTGCTATACAGCGAGCTGGCGACAGGGAAAAGGTCAGTTGGACGGCCTCGTCTGAGATA
>CAXITT010000082.1:1719046-1730764 GCA_964033795.1 Lymnaea stagnalis
GGGGGCAGTACACCATAGGCAGCAGTAGAAGGGGCGGGGGCAGTACACCATAGGCAGCAGTAGAAGGGGCGGGGGCAGTACACCATAGGCAGCAGTAGAAGGGGCGGGGGCAGTACACCATAGGCAGCACGTGTTCTCTTGATTAGAAGGGTCGACATTTTCCTCCAACTACTGAGTTTTAACAATGAAAATGTGTGTAGGGAGGAGGGGAGGGGGAAGCAAAATATTTGACTCGTTCCGGGTCGCAGTGCCCCCATCTAGTCAACTTGATCTGTCCCTCCACGCCGGAGTCAGAAGAGGGGAAAGTCGTTACAGTCTATATGACTTGGATGCCAGTTAGTTGAGGCAATAATTCGAAAATGTGATGCACGTGTTATTTGTGCAGGAAAGATTAAAGATTGTGGTTTTTTGGACAGTTCATATTGAAATAATTATGAAGATATTTTTTTTGTAAATTTTGTCATTGTTGTCAGACTAAAACTTTTTATGCAATGCATCCAAGTAAAATTAAACAGCAGAAAATTGTATTAAACTTTGTCCTATTATTAAATCTGTCTGTGGAGAGGATAAACAGATAATATTGTTTTTTTTTTTTTTTTTTTTTTTTTTTGTTTTTAGTTTTTTTAAAAATGATTTTTTAGTCAAAATAAAACTAATGGAAATCTCAACCTATGGGGGGAGATACGCGGGGGGGGGGGGGGATATGATGGGGGAGATAAGATGGGGAGATGCGATGGGCGAGATACAACGGGGAAGATACGATGGGGAAGATACTATGGTGAAGATATTTTAGGGAAGATACTATGGGGAAGAATACTTTGGGTAAGATACAATGGGGAAGAAACAAGGGGGAAAAATACTATTGGGAAGCTACTATGGGGAAGATACTATGGGGTAGAATACTTTGGGTAAGATACAATGAGGAATAAACTATGGGGAAGAATACTATTGGGAAGCTACTATGGGGAAGATACTATGGTGAAGAATACTTTGGGTAAGATAGAACGGAGAAGATACTCTGCGGAAGATACAATGGGAAGACACTATGGGGAAGATACCATGGGTTAGGTACTATGGGGAAGGTACTATGGGGAAGGTACTATGGGGAAGAATACTATGGGGAAGAATACTATGGGGAAGAATACTATGGGGAAGAATACTATGTGGAGATACTTTCTTTTAATGAAATCTTAGATTGAATAACTTATGCATATACTTTGTTTTATCTTGCCCGAATTCTATGTTTATTTCTTCATGATTTGCCCTCCGGTTGGTTGGGGAGTTCAATAAAAAGGAAACGGACGAGAATGCCGATAAACCGGTGTCCTGGGGTCGGTAAACTTGTCACCATTAAACGGCGTGAATTATTCAAGGAGCTGCCCTCGGAATATAAAGCGTGTGTCCCGTCCACCATTGTATACCACACTCCTGGGACCGCCTTGTAAATTGATCCAGAGTTTAAGTTGCCAAGCGCTGAGAGAATATTTGGATGTTGTCTGGACGTCATGAGAGGTCAGCTTCCGGATAGGGCCACGGGGATCATTAATTTGGCCCAAGAAAAATTGCCGGAGATTATTCGTACGTGAGATTTCCTTGTGCGCCCGATCGCGCCGGCTCCGAGAAATAGACTCAAACATTTGGTCCGACAAATAGACTCAAACATTTGGTCCGACAAATAGACTCAAACATTTGGTCCGACAAATAGACTCAAACATTTGGTCCGACAAATAGACTCAAACATTTGGTCCGACAAATAGACTCAAACATTTGGTCCGACAAATAGACTCAAACATTTGGTCCGACAAATAGACTCAAACATTTGGTCCGACACATAGACTTAAACTTTGTGTCCGACAAATAGACTCAAACATTTGACCCGACAAATAGACTCAAACATTTGGTAGGCTTTAGCATGTACAAAAAGAACTTTTGGAGTTGGATTAACGTATATTTGCCTGAGATCGTTATGATTTTTAAAATAAAAAAAAAACACTTTGAAACTTTCGGCTTTCTTGGGTTTTATTTTTACGATGTGTGAAACTTTAAAAAAATAAGAATAAATAATAATCAAAGTACATATCTTTCAGACAGCTGTCATTATCAATCTCTCAATCAACATCGGTCTCCTCCCGTTTCCCACTCATCTTTCTCACTTAATCCAACCTTCATCTCAATATATTTTATTTTCTTGATTTTCTGTTTTCTAGTGTCATAGTGATCTGTCCCTCCACGATCTATCGTCTCCTCTCTCTCTCTCTCTCTCTCTCTCTCTCTCTCTCTCTCTCTCTCTCTCTCTCTCTCTCTCTCTCTCTCTTTTTCTTTCTCTCTCTCTTTTTTTACTCTATATATTTTATTTTTTTTTTTTTCTGTTTTCTAGTGTCATAGTGATCTCTCCCTCCCCGATCTATCGTCTCCTCTCTCTCTCTCTCTCTCTCTCTCTCTCTCTCTCTCTCTCTCTCTCTCTCTCTCTCTCTCTCTCTCGCTTTCTCTGTCTCTGTCTCTTTTTCTTACTCACACACACATAATACACACGTAATAAACACATAAAATACACATATAATACACACATAAAATACACACATAACACATACATAATACACACATAATAGACACATAATACAGAAAGAATACACACATAATACAGAGATAATACACACATAATACAAACAAAATGCACACATAATAAACACATAATACACATATATTACACACATAATACACAGATATTACACACTTGGTTCGTTAGAAATAAATTCAAAGACAATCCACGTTTGAAGTCAATTCCCGGGTCAATCTTCATTTCGTAATCACAGTTTATTAGTATTACTATTACTCTCCCCCGATTGGTACCGAAATTCGTTGACCTTTGACCTTTAAATTGCTAACACTGACAAATTTCAAAATTTTTATTTGTTATTTTGTGTTATCATTGAAAGTATTTACACTAGACATGTGGTACCATCAATAAATAGGAACCCCGATGTGTCAAAATTGTAACGTTTGGACTGATTAATTAATAAAGTTTTTCAGTCCTTTGATGCCCAAATGTGTTGTAACTCTTTCTTGAGTTCGTTGTCTCGTGAAGATGGGCAACACTGTACGTCAAGGAGGACGGCTTTCTTATAAAAGTAAAGGAAAGGAAGGGATGTAGTCGTAAAAATGTATGACCTACTTGGTAAGATATCAAAATGATGCCAGGCCCGACCGCGCTGATGGAAACGTTTTTATATCGAGTCGCTTCCCCGAAATCAGTGAATGGAGAGGGAATGGCTTTTGATCACTCGAGAAAGGGATCACTTGATCCCAGGGATACATCAACGCCGTGAAATGTATCGGTACAAGCCGAACCTGCCACTGTTTATGGATAGGGTATTCGATATCCAGAAGCAAAGCTAGTTTAAGGGAAGACATTCATCGTGATAAAGAGTTTTTAAATGAATTGTGTATTTTTAGCCACATGACGAATCTCCCGCGTGTCTTCACATTGTAGATTAGAAAGTGCAAGTTAAGGCGACATATTTGGAAACCTTTTCAATCTGCTATTATCTTTCGCAAACAAAGCTTTTACAAATATTCAATTTAAATTTCTGGAAAAGGAAATCTAAATCCTTATGGACCATGTATCTTGTATGTAACTTGAGAAAGTTATTATGGTTTAAGCATGTGTTCAGCATGTTTTCTTATGTTTAGCATTCTTTAATGTGTTTTAGCGTGTGATTGTCTGTTTAATCATCTTTTATATTGGTCTTAGTGTGTTTAAAGTATGAAGCTGGCCAAGCCAAAACTTAGACCATGGGAGATATATAGATGTGTTATTGTGGTGTTGAGTCGCTTATATGGCTGTGGTGTTGAGTAGCTTGTATGGCTGTGGTGTTGAGTAGCTTGTGTGGCTGTGGTGTTGAGTAGCTTGTGTGGCGGTGGTGTTGAGTCGCTTGTGTGGCTGTGGTGTTGAGTCGCTTGTGTGGCTGTGGTGTTGAGGAGCTTGTGTGGCTGTGGTGTTGAGTCGATTGTGTGGCTATGGTGTTGAGTCGCTTCTGTGGCTGTGGTATTGAGTCGCTTGTGTGGCTGTGGTGTTGAGTCGCTTGTGTGGCTGTGGTGTTGAGTAGCTTGTATGGCTGTGGTGTTGAGTAGCTTGTGTGGCTGTGGTGTTGAGTCAATTGTGTGGATGTGGTGTTGAGTCGCTTGTGTGGCTGTGGAATTACTTTTTAGTACCGTATTGTACGGTCTATAAGACGCTACGGACCTTAATCTTTCAACAATTTAAAAAAAAAAAAAAACATTTTTACCGTTTTTATATTGATTTCGAGTATTAGACGCACCCCATTTTGGAGGCACTTTTTACGGTACACATTACAAAAAACAACACATAAATATGTCAGAATTTTAAAGCATTTTTATTAACGACTATCAACAATGAAACGTTATTGGCATGCGTAATCAGCATATCATTAACTAGTGCAACGAGTGTGTTGTGGTCACTGTTAATTTCTGCTGCTATAGTGAGCTTTTTTTCCAATAGTAACTGCTGCTATACCATGGTAAACGACTAATATATGCTGTTGTAATGTGTTCAGCCACTAGTATCTGTTGATGTACTGTGGTCAACGACTAACATATGCTGCTGTAATGTGTTCAGCCACTAGTATCTGTTGATGTACTGTGGTCAACGACTAATATATGCTGCTGTTATGCGGTCAGGTCAATCATTACTAAGTCAAAAATACTAATAATAATTTACGTGCAGCGGTCCAGCATTCCACTCAGACGTGTATTCGGACTTTGAATTTGGTTGGCTGTTCTGTGATAGTGCCGTTGCTAACCTCTTTATACTGCTGATGTAGCCAGCTAAAGGGCATCTCATCAACTCCAGAGCTTCTATCTCCTTCTCAGAGTCTTTGAAGGTGACGTGTCTATGGGTCTTGTCTTGATAACCCACACCGTGTTCGTGACTTTTGCTGCTGTCTGTTTGATAAAGTCTGTTTGATAAACTCTGTGTTGGGAACTCAGGTGGGTAATAAAATATGCATGGACCTCATACGGTCGGAGACATACGTTATGCTGGATCTCACACGGTCGGAGACACACGCTTTGCTGGACCTCACACGGTCGGAGACACACGCTTTGCTGGACCTCACACGGTCGGAGACACACGCTGTGCTGGACCTCCCACGGTCGGAGACACACGCTTTGCTGGACCTCACACGGTCGGAGACACACGCTATGCTGGACCTCCCAAGGTCGGAGACACACGCTATGCTGGACCTCACATGGTCGGAGACACACGCTGTGCTGGACCTCACACGGTCGGAGACACACGCTGTGCTGGACCTCCCACGGTCAAGACACACGCTATGCTGGACCTCACAGGGGCGGAGACACACGCTTTGCTGGACCTCACACGGTCGGAGACACACGCTTTGCTGGACCTCACACGGTCGGAGACACACGCTGTGCTGGACCTCACACGGTCGGAGACACACGCTTTGCAGGATCTCACACGGTCGGAGACACACGCTTTGCTGGACCTCCCAAGGTCGGAGACACACGCTATGCTGGACCTCCCAAGGTCGGAGACACACTCTATGCTGGACCTCACAAGGTCGGAGACATACGTTATGCTGGAACTCCCACGTTCGATTACACACGCTTTGTTGGACCTCACACGGTCGGAGACACACGCTTTGCTGGACCTCACACGGTCGGAGACACACGCTATGCTGGACCTCCCAAGGTCAGAGACACACGCTATGCTGGATCTCACAAGGTCGGAGACATACGCTATGCTGGACATCCCAAGGTCGGAGACACACGCTATGCTGGACATCACAAGGTCGGAGACACACGCTATGCTGGACCTCCCAAGGTCGGAGATACACGATATGCTGGACCTCCCACGGTTGGAGACGCACGCTTTGCTGGACCTCACATGGTCGGAGACACACGCTATGCTGGACCTCACAAGTTCAGAGGCACACGCTTTGCTGGACCTCACACGGTCGGAGACACACGCTTTGCTGGACCTCCCACGGTCGGAGACACACGCTTTGCTGGACCTCACACTGTCGGAGACACACGCTTTGCAGGACCTAAATAGGCAAAGGAAACACGCTTGATTGGACATCATGAGGTCGGAGACACATGCTTTTTTGGAACTCACACGACGAAGATAACACTTTGTTTGCCCTCACATGGTCAGAGACACTTGCTTTTTGGACCTCACACGACGAAGATAACACTTTGTTTGCCCTCACATGGTCAGAGACACACGCTTTCTCGCTTCCAAGAGATGTCGTGCATTAGGTCAAAACAATCCAAACCAAACAGTTGAAGTCTTATGAATGAATAAAACTGAACCCTAAGTGCGTTTCTCTTATTGAAGACGATGACCAACCGACCACACTCACAAGCTTCGCACATTGAAAACTGTATTGTCGCATTGATGTTAACATTTCAGAACGACATCTAAACACCCGGTGGATTCAACTCTAGCTGATGCATTCATCTGCTTTACTAAAAATGCATTACGCGTCATCGTAGCAAGGTTTTTAAAAAAATGATTTCTTAAAGAATAAATCACAACGTTAGATATTTTAAAACCACTTGGGACCGACTTGGTTTAAAACTCAAGAAATGAAAGCTGTCTATGTCTATGTTTTGACAAAAATTATTAATAACGACGGCCCATAATCATTCTGACTTGGACGTTTCAAAACCAAGACTCTTATAATAAACTGCAAAATAGTAGTATGCATGACAGCTATCAGGGTGTTTGCATTCCGAAATTTGGTTTCAAAAATCACCTCGCCTTTACCAAAAATCTGTCTTATCATCCACAAAAGTAGAGTCCGAAGTGGTCTATAAGAACAGATGTGAACACTGTCCAGTTTGCTCTTTGTCTGCCCTGAAAGTACGGAACTGACCTCAGATGGGGGGGGGGGCTGGGAGTGGGGATAGAGTGACTCAGGACCTATAATCCACTCACATCAAAGCGTCTCGTGTTAAGCTCTGTTCGAATATCGCGTGGGCTGGAGTTGCTTCCCTTATCTCCCGTGTCAGTTGTGGCTTATATCAAGGGAAGTCATCCACGGTGTCTTGCTTTATAAGGCAGGTACTTGTGTAATGCTATTACTATCGATGGCTGCACTTATTGTACTGAAGATTGTTCTATTCAATATCATTGGACACATGATTATTGTACCCAAAATTCTGAAACTTGGATCGTAGTACGCAGATATTACACCACGAAACCGTTGAAAAGTAATCATATCTAGCTACCTATATTTTTTTTGTAACATGCAGGCTATTGCAGGACTACGAAATGTACTTTGCCACCCCCATCCTAACATTAGCATAGCATTATTATGTTTATTATTATTATTTAGGCATTTTTTATAGCGCTTACCTTACAGCTCTAAGCACTTTACAATTATTAAAAATATGTAAACTATTTAAACTGCTAAAGCAAATAAAAATGAAAAACCAGAGACACTAGAATAGTAACCACTATGTGAAAAAATGACTATAAAAACAGTAGTTTACCGGCCCTAAGAGTTGAATGCTTCATGCCAACCCTCGTGTTGAGCCGTCGGTAGAAACAGCCCTGGTAATAGGTAACATGTTTAAATTTATTTACTTTAGGATTGCAGTTTCTTAGAGCGTATCTGGAAATGCAATGCGCCAAATATTTACTTTCGTTAAATTTAAGGATCAACTAATGTTTGCTCTGCAAAACTGTCACTAACTAAATTGCTAAACTAGCACGGACACAATCGCTATAAAAGTATTCAATCCTCATCATCATCATCATTATCAATACAACCATCAAAACTATCTCTCAGTCTCAAATGTTTATCAATAGATCTTTCACAACTGGCTCCAAAGTGTGTGGGTTTTTTTTTTAAACAAGGTGTTTTGGTTGTTTTTCCCCCCAGTAATTTTCATTTTAAATACTATGCAAATTCCAACAAAAGATATTTCTTTGGTTGCAACGGATAACATCGAAGGTGAGGAGGCTTCTTGTGATCAGTCTGAAGATGATGCTTCTTGTGATCAGTCTCAAGAGGATGTTTCTTGTGATCAGTCTCAAGATGATGTTTCTTGTGATCAGTCTCAAGATGATGCTTCCTGTGATCAGTCTCAAGATGATGTTTCTTGTGATCAGTCTCAAGATGATGTTTCTTGTGATCAGTCTAACTGTTGAGGATTAGCGAGATGGCGTTCATGAAGATATCACCTCTGTTAACTCCATTTATGACTCTGTTAAGTGGTATTAGAGGTGGTTGATAATTTTACTGAAATCCTGAAACACTTTCCTTTCATATGGTACGATCACAGAGGTACGGTAGTAATATCATTACACGGGTATTGGTGGATTCACATGGGGCATGAATTACCCTATTCTAACATTTGAAGGTGATCACTGGCCAGTGGTGCCTTTTAGTCTTGTAATAGAAGGTGATCACTGGCCAGTGGTGCCTTCTAGTCTTATAATAGAAGGTGATCACTGGTAATTTGTGTCTTTTCTTTCTATATGAGACGGTGATCTCTTCCCAGTTGCGTCTTCTCAACTCACTAGTCTCCCTGTAACCCAATTAATGCTTAGATATGCTGACATGGTGAGACGAAGACAGGCGTGAAATGACCCCAACTCGAATGACCAGTTTGAGAAATGATCTCATTACTTCCGGATCAGAGCGTAAACTGCCCAGTTGATAGCCACATAACTTGAGAGGGCAGACAACTGTGAAATAACACAATTACCTCTCTTATCAAGGGACGAAGTATTCTTGGGGACATTTTTTTTAGTACTTTGTTTTTGCCAGGTCCGTAAAGTCGAACAAATTGCAGGCACCATTTTGACATACGACTCTATCATTGACATGTCACTGTATCATTGACCTGTCACTCCCTCATTGACATGCCTCTCTATCATTGACATGCCACTCCATCATTGACATACCACGCTATCATTGACAGTTCACTCTACCAGTGCAATGTAATTCTATCATTGACATGACACCATACTATTTATATTCACTCTATCATTGACATGACACTCTATTACTGACCTGTCACTCTATCATTGATAGGTACCTCTATCATTGACATGTCACTCTGTCATTAACATGCCGCTCTATCATTGACATGTAACTCCATCATTGACATGTCACCCATTTTGTTATAGAATAATGTCTTTCAAATGTGTCCCCGATGATTACTACGGATTGCCTACTCTCCTCTGTAACGTGTATGCACGCCAGAACGATCAGCTCAAAGACCTTTCCTGTGCTTTGACTCCAAGTTTCGTAAAGGGTTGAGATAATTGAATGAAAACTTTTATTTAAAGCCATTTGGTTGGTTTCATTGTTTGTGTTCCAAGTGGTCGGTGACCAATACCAAGAGTGTAGTCAACTGACCCACAACGCCATGGACATCTCGCCAAGTCTCACTAATTTTTAAATAATCCAATTGCAGGTGTTACGATTAGAAAAAAAAAAAAAACTGTCAAGAGTAAGTTAAGACATTTTAGTTACCTAGATGTCATCATTACTTATAAGGTAGCATGGCATGAACAAGACCATTTACTGTACTAAAAAAAATCAATCAAAGACTTATCTATCTTTTACAAAAAAAAAAAATGTATGATTTTGGCGTAAGCAAGCAAGGTATAAACTCTCATTACAAACCTAGTCAACTTCAGTGGTACCTACTTTTGTGGGCATTCGGCGTCTCTTTTCAAAAACCCATTTTATTTTCCAAATCAAGAAATCTAGTATTATCCCCAAAAAACTAAACATCCTTCACTTGAAGAACTTTGTGATGGAAAATTATGTTGTAATTTGTTTTGTTTTCTTAAAATTGTATGATACATACCAAGATATTCATCACAGATACCCAACATGCGATCGATCAGTTTTGAGTTATTTTCCTTAAAGACAGGACCGAAAAAAACCAAACAAATTCTTTATTCTCAGTTATTGAGAATAGTCAAGTGTGAACACCCCCCCCCCCAACCCCAAATGGTTACCAAGTCTAACCAAAGCGCTAATTAACTCATTATTTTCACCAAGGATGTTAATTTGTATGCTGTTGAATGGCTGATTTTTACCATTGAGCAATATTTTAGATGTCAGGGGTTTGAACTTGTTCTTATGTAAAATGTTGATAGGGTTCAAATATGATTTTATTTATATGCTCAAATATGTACAATGTCATTTTTTTTTTAAAATTTCCTTTAATTTCGTTTTAAAGAGGACATAGTTTTATCTGATATAATTATGACAGCTAAGCCGTGTCAGCCTTAAGTGAAGCATGTCAGACGAATGCTTATCAGTCTGCAGTTTTTTTGGTTTTTTTAAACACCAGTTCCAGATTTTTTCATAAAAAATATCCGTTTGGTCCAAATGTTACAAAACAAGGGGCAAACTTCTCATTTTCTATAATTTGCATAGAAAACTACTGCCCCACACCGTTGTGAGAGTGCATTGCCTTTGTAGAACGTTTCCTGTCAAGAATTAACCCACCTGATAGGAACAGGCAGTTGCCAGATCCCGGAATAGAGGTGACGTATTACAAAACCCCGTCGAAAGAGAAGATACCGTCGTTCATTTAACAAAAACTCAGGAAGCAACAGTCGCAGTATAACGAAAATAGCATTACTTTCCTGTACCAGGCTACGGAAAGGACTCACAGGTGCACACACATGCCATAAGTGAAAGGGCTCACAGGTGCACACACATGCCAGAAGTGAAAGGACTCACAGGTGCACACACATGCCAGAAGTGAAAGGACTCACAGGTGCACACACATGCCAGAAGTGAAAGGGCTCACAGGTGCACACACATGCCAGAAGTGAAAGGGCTCACAGGTGCACACACATGCCAGAAGTGAAAGGGCTCACAGGTGCACACACATGCCAGAAGTGAAAGGGCTCACAGGTGCACACACATGCCAGAAGTGAAAGGGCTCACAGGTGCACACACATGCCAGAAGTGAAAGGGCTCACAGGTGCACACACATGCCAGAAGTGAAAGGACGACCCATATCCTACTTATGTGCGGTCTTGTGCAGCCCCTGAAAAAAAAAGATGTGAACAAAAAATTACATTAAAAAAAAAATTATTCATACTAAAGAAAAAAAATCAACCCTTTAACCGTAGTTCATACGTTACGCTTATATCTCGCTCTGTGACAGGGAGACGTGAACAATAACAGCACCGAATAATGGTCGCTTCTCCCTAAATAAAACAAATTCAACACCGAAGTTCAGACGTCACGCTTATAGCTTGCTCTGTGACAGGGAGATGTGAACAATAACAGCATCGAATGATAGTCGCTTCTCCCTAAATGAAACAAATTCAACACCGGAGTTCAGACGTTAAGCTTATAGCTCGCTCTGTGGCAGGGAGACGTGAACAATAACAGCACCGAATAATGGTCGCTTCTCCCTAAATGAAACAAATTCAACACCGGAGTTCAGACGTTAAGCTTATAGCTCGCTCTGTGGCAGGGAGACGTGAACAATAACAGCACCGAATAATGGTCGCTTCTCCCTAAATAAAACAAATTCAACACCGGAGTTCAGACGTCACGCATGAAGCTAGCTGCGTGACAGCCTTTTTTCCCCCTCAGTCCTATTAATACAACACATGTGGGTTATGGGCGGGAGGTGGGGGGGGGGGGGGGCGGGGGGTTTTGAGGAGGAAGCCATTCCACACCT
>CAXITT010000082.1:1731482-1743047 GCA_964033795.1 Lymnaea stagnalis
TCATTGACCACTCATTGACCACTCATTGACCACTCATTGACCACTCATTGACCACTCATTGACCACTCATTGACCACTCATTGACCACTCATTGACCCCTTTGAAGTTTTGGTGCTTTTTTTCTCCCTCTGCTTGTTTGCTTTTTGTTTTTATTTTAGGATTCGGGAGGGGTGTGGGGGATCGAGGAGGGGGAGTCAAAAAACTAATGGGCTTCTTAAATTTAAAATTAATCTATGATTAAAAAACAAGTAAGTTTGAGTATTTATCACAATCAGAGACGTTGGCAACCGCCACAAGACAACCGCCACGAGATAACCGCCACGAGACAACCGTCACGAGAGAACCGTCACGAGAGAACCGTCCCGAGATAACCGCCACGAGACAACCGCCACGAAATAACCGCCACGAGACAACCGCCACGAGACAACCGCCGCGAGACAACCGCCACGAGACAACGTCACGAGATAACCGCCACGAGACAATTGCCACGAGACAACCGTCACGAGATAACCGCCACGAGACAACCGTCACGAGAGAACCGTCACGATTACACTTTATTTTTGGAACGAGTAATTAAACTGAATAATTAAATTCCGTCCCGTTTTCGTTAAAGACTCATACTGATATAAATGGATGCTCCTTCTCTTTTTGATTAAAGAATGAAGATGAATTTTACCATTGCAAATTTTAATCATAAACAATCATGCATGCTGTGTATAAAGGATTTAATTTTTTTTTTTTTTTAATTGTTCACAAAACAAAGAAATCAATCAAAGTTATAAGGGAACAAAAAAAAACAAAGACAGACAGCACGTTTCTTCAAGATCTGACTTTTAACAGATCTCTAGGAAGCCAGGTAATAATCGAGTAGCATTGACTCCGGGAATTCCCAAATGTCAAACTGAAAACTTCCGTGGGTGCCCTCCGGCGACAGAATCAGCACGTCCCATTTCCGGTTAAGTTCTCCCTCCGAAGTTTGCTTGTTGACAAGATAAGCCGCGGCGGTCCCAGGGACCGTCTGGGCTACTTGTGCACACCGGTCTGTGAGGGTGCATCGCGGGCTATGAATGTATTCTGAAGTCAAGCCTAAGCAACGTGGTGCGCAACTTGGTGCGCACATCCTAATGAATAAGGGGAAGCACCAACGTTGAAAATGGGGGAATCATCCAGATATGCTATTAAACTCCCAGGCTAGATGAATTATTTTATTATTTTATTTCCGCATGTGTTATGAACTAAAGCATCGTTATTATATCCACGTGCGTCGACCCAATTTTGGTGTACCCTGTATCATGGAGACTGTACCTCCCTTTTGATTTTATAACTGCCAACAACTTCTCCGTGTTTGGCGGCTTATCGTTAAACCCCTGCTTATCTCGAACCTACTAGAAGGTTCTAAACAGAGATGGATCCTTCTGGCTTGCCTCTCTTGTCTCGGGTTTCGGTCCGAGAAACGTCTCCTTTACTAGATTATAAATAAGATGGTCTGCTGTAACCGGTAGACGCACCAGAGCAACAGCTAGACTTGCAAGATGTATTCACTGTGGGTGCATGGATTAATATATATATATATACATTTACTTTTCTAGTACTTCCCGTAGTCACGTGCTTTAAGCTAATAGAGTTTTTATTTCTGTATTTCAGAGTTTTGACTTTTGTATCAGGACTGTTATTATAAATAAACCGATTATTGTTAATACCACTAACTTTGCCGTTGTATCACTTTGACACACTGGTTTAGTACTCAGTTACGGATTTTTCCTTCTAACGAGCCAAAGCTTTAAAAAAAAAAAGACATTAATTTCCTCAAACCTTGCAACGATACGTAACAATAGTAAAGATTAATTGGTTTATAATCACCATGGCAATCGTGGGTTCTTTTAATATATTATGTTAACTTCGCTTTTGTTCGTGTGTTTGTGGCCAAATCTTCGAAAGGCTAAATGAAAAAAAAAAAGTGCGTATTAAGGAGTTGTAACAAAAACTTAAGTTTTAGGTTGTTTTTATTCTTTGTATATGTCGAAGGCCCACGATCAATTTATTGGTTATTCTGGCTCCTGGTTTGCACTCAGAGTTTTCCTTCTCTTGGATGAGCAGCTCTCCAAGGCTAACGATACCATCCACCTGGAGTTCTTAGGATGTAGGCTGTGGTGGGACCTAACTCCAGACCACCAGCTATTTGGATCAATTGGGTGTTAATTTTTTAATTTTTTTTTTATTGTAAAGCTTTATTGCAAAGTTAAAATTATTTCCTTGGAGCTTTTCAACCCCCTAACATCTCAGCCATTATTTTGATATTTTATCCCCTTGAACTGTAAGCAGTTTTGTTTAAAAGGAACACCTTTTGGTAATGGACAAGCATTACGTGAGCTTATGCAAACTCGATCGGCCCTTGTGTACATGCCTCGCTACACACCATCACAACAAATGCTCTCTGTGTATCCGGCTGTCATGGAGGTGGCGAAGCTTCTTACATCACCATAGACCGTCTGTCCTGCATTGATCATCAGCACTCACTGGATGTATTAAGCCGCGCGTTAAAAGCCCCCCCCCCAAACCCCACCCCCAGCATCCCTGCTGTTCTCGTCAGCTTATCATGCCACGAGTGCTGTAGTTAGATTAGGATCCTTGCCAATAACACAATGAAGGGGGGTTTTATATCGATACCCAGCTAAGATGGCGCCACTCAATCCTCTCTATCTCTCCGCACAATGTTCTCAGCTCGCGGGTGTCCGGTGTTCGTGCGGTGTTGTTTTGTTTATAAACGTAATTGATGAGATGTTGTAGAAATAGTCAATTAATGCACGCATTGTTTATATGGGGAACGGAAGTCTTAAAAAGCCCAACGAAATTCTTAACAAGGCGAACGGAAGTTTTCATAAGCAGAACGGAAGTCTTCATAAGCAGAACGGAAGTCTTCATAAGCAGAACGGAAGTCTTAGAAATCCAAACGGAATTCTTAATAAACAGAACAAAAGTCTTGATAACCCGAACGGAAGTCTTAATAAGCAGAACGGAAGTCTTAAAAAGCTGAACGGAAGTCTTAAAAAGCTGAACGGAAATCTTAATAAACCAAACGGAAGTCTTAATAAGCAGAACGGAAGTCTTAATAAGCTGAACGGAAGTCTTAATATGCCGAACGGAGGTCTTAATAAGTAGAACGGAAGTCTTAATAAGCAGAACGGAAGTCTTAAAAAGCTGAACGGAAGTCTTAAAAAGCTGAACGGAAATCTTAATAAACCAAACGGAAGTCTTAATAAGCTGATCGGAAGTCTTAATATGCCGAACGGAGGTCTTAATAAGCAGAACGGAAGTCTTAATAAGCAGAACGGAAGTCTTAAAAAGCTGAACGGAAATCTTAATAAACCAAACGGAAGTCTTAATAAGCAGAACGGAAGTCTTACTAAACCGAACGGAAGTCTTAATATGCCGAACGGAGGTCTTAATAAGAAGAACGGAAGTCTTAATAAGCAGAACGGAAATCTTAATAAGCAGAACGAAAGCCTTCATAAGCATAACGGAAGTCTTCATAAGAAGAATGGACGTTTTCATAAGCAGAACGGAAGTCTTCATAAGCAGAACGGAAGTCTTCATGGTGTTAGATTGGAAAATTATGTTAGTGGTTCAAGCGACTCATGATGTTAGATTGGTAAATTATGTAAGTGGATCATGCGACTCATGGTGTTAGATAGGTAAATTATGTTAGTGGGTCAAGCAACCCGCGGTGTTAGATTGGTAAATTATGTTAGTGCGTCAAGCGACCCACGGTGTTAGATTGGTAAATTGTGTTAGTTTGTCAAGCAATTCATGGTGTTTGATTGGTAAATTACGTTAGTGGGTCAAGCGACTAAAGTTGTTAGATTGGTAAATTATGTTAGTGGGTCAAGCGACTCATGGTTTTAGAGGGGTAAATTATGTTAGTGGGTCAAGCGACCTGTGGTGTTAGATTTGTTTAATTACGTTAATGGGTCATTCGAATCATGGTATTAGATTGTTATGTTAGTGGGTCATTCGAATCATGGTATTAGATTGTTATGTTAGTGGGTCATTCGACTCATGGTATTAGATTGTTATGTTAATGGGTCATTCGAATCATAGTATTAGATTGTTATGTTAATGGGTCATTCGAATCATGGTATTAGATTGTTATGTTAGTGGGTCATTCGAATCATGGTATTAGATTGTTATGTTAATGGGTCATTCGAATCATGGTATTAGATTGTTATGATAATGGGTCATTCGAATCATGGTATTAGATTGTTATGTTAGTGGGTCATTCGAATCATGGTATTAGATTGTTATGTTAATGGGTCATTCGAATCATGGTATTAGATTGTTATATTAGTGGGTCATTCGAATCATGGTATTAGATTGTTATGTTAATTGGTCATTCGAATCATGGTATTAGATTGTTATGTTAGTGGGTCATTCGAATCATGGTATTAGATTGTTATGTTAGTGGGTCATTCGAATCATGGTATTAGATTGTTATGTTAGTGGGTCCTGGGACTTCTGTAATCAGATTTTAATTCGGGATTTCACATGGAATCTTTGTAATAGAAATATTTACAGCCACAAAATTAATAGATCATTGTTGACCATTCAGTAATATTGATAACAAACTATTTCACAGTTGACAACTTACATTATCAAATCCTTTGATTTAAAAAGAAAATGAGCTATAGTAGGCCTATCATTTTATTTTGTTGTTAATTCGTAAAATTCGTTGAAAGAGTGAGTCTCGTGGTGTCTGTGCGGTCAAAAAATGTGTACTTCGATTCCAGTTGATTCAATTTCTCGTCTAAGCCTGACAGTAATTATAGCCTTTAGTTCCCCTCCGTACATAGTGTTTTCCTCCCCCACCTTCCCCCCCCCCCCCCCCCCCCCCNCCCCAAAAAAAAAATAACTTACACAAAATATTTATTGATTTCTATCCCATATTAATTTTGACAAATTTGATACCTGGAAAAATTCAAAAGGCTGGGGAAAAAAGGAGTGGACTGATTTTATTCCCCACCCCCATCTCAGATTAGAAGCAACTGCTATATCCCCCCCCCCCTTTTTTCACACACACTTTTTGTCTGTGTAGGCGCCTCTGCATAGGAACGGCATGCCACGTGGGAGAGACAAAACCAACACAAACAGTTTGGTGAACTTCTCCCTCGTAGAAACCAAATCTCTTTTGTTCGGGGCTTTCCTCTGTGTCAATTGTTCCGTTTGAGTGTTTAGTCAGTAGCGACTCTCCAGCCGCTGACATTTCGCGGTAATTATTGGTGAGCTCGGTTTCGTTTGTTCGCCACCCATGTGTTGTTTGCTCAGAGTTTACAGCCAATCACGCTGCTAAAATGGTTTTAAAGCTATGGGGCTTGCAATGATGAGACTCAATATTTGCCTTTTTTTTTTTTTTAACAGAAGTGTGATGATGGATCGTTTCTTGAGGTCGTTTCATAGCTTCTCAAACAGTGTTTTATCAAAGCCCACAGAGGACAATATGTGATACAATCGTCTTTTGTTGGAAACGTTTTTTATGTAAATAATATGAAACCCTTCGCCACCAATGCTGAAATAACACCGCACAAATCAACAACATCTGCCTGCGTGATTGTAGATATCACCCATCAACATCTGCCTGCGTGATTGTAGATATCACCCATCAACATCTGCCAGCGTGATTGTAGACATCACCCATCAACATCTGCCTGCGTGATTGTAGATATCACTCATCAACATCTGCCTGCGTGATTGTAGACATCACTCATCAACATCTGCCTGCGTGATTGTAGACATCACCCATCAACATCTGCCTGCGTGATTGTAGATATCACCCATCAACATCTGCCTGCGTGATTGTAGACATCACCCATCAACATCTGCCTGCGTGATTGTAGACATCACCCATCAACATCTGCCTGCGTGATTGTAGATATCACCCATCAACATCTGCCTGCGTGATTGTAGACATCACCCATCAACATCTGCCTGCGTGATTGTAGACATCACCCATCAACATCTGCCTGCGTGATTGTAGACATCACCCATCAACATCTGCCTGCGTGATTGTAGACATCACCCATCAACATCTGCCTGCGTGATTGTAGATATCACCCATCAACATCTGCCTGCGTGATTGTAGACATCACCCATCAACATCTGCCTGCGTGATTGTAGATATCACCCATCAACATCTGCCTGCGTGATTGTAGATATCACCCATCAAGATCTGCCTGCGTGATTGTAGACATCACCCATCAACATCTGCCTGCGTGATTGTAGATATCACCCATCAAGATCTGGCTCTTGCCGAAACTAAGTCGTAATTGGATACATTTTTTAATGTAAATATTTATAACCCGTCACCCCAGACCCTAAAAACCCCCCCACAATAACAGCAACATATGCCTGTATGATTTAATCTCCTAAATCTGGCACTGGCCGATACCTCAAGTCTTAATTGGATACATTTTTAAGGTTTTATTTATTTTTTTTATTTTTACGTTTCAGTTATTAATGGATAGCTCCAACACATTCACATATGAGTGATAAATGTCATGAGAAATCTCTCACTTGTTTCATACTAAACACATTTCATATATGATACGAGACGATGCCGAAGACGGAGCTTGACAACACTACATGGTCTACTCACTAAGTGAGTGAACACGATATGGTCTCCTCCCCCCGTGAGTGAACACGGTATGGTCTCCTCACCAAGTGAGTGAACACGACATGGTCTCCTCACAAAGTCAGTGAACACGACATGGTCTCCTCACCAAGTGAGTGAACACAAAACTCACCATGTGAGTGAACACGACATGGTCTCCTCACCAATTGAGTGAACACGATATGGTCTCCTCACCAAGTGAGTGCACACGATATGTTCTCCTCACCAAGTGAGTGAACACCATATGGTCTACTCACCAAGTGAGTGAACACCATATGGTCTCCTCACCAAGTGAGTAAACACGATACGGTCTCCTCACCAAGTGAGTGAACACGATACGGTCTCCTTACCAAGTGAGTGAACACGGTATAGACTCCTCACCAAGTGAGTGAACACGACATGGTCTCCTCACCAAGGGAGTGAAACGACATGGTCTCCTCACCAAGTGAGTGAACACGATATGGTCTCCTCACCAAGTGAGTGAACACGATATGGCCTCCTCACCATGTGATTGAACACGAATAGCCTCCTAACACAAATTTGAGAGTGTTTCAAATTAGTTCTTTCCTTTTATTCCTCTGCCCAAGTCTATGAGATTCAATTCATAATTGTGACCCGAGTGACTCTATATGTGATCTTTGTGAAATATAAGACTTTACCAGGCAAAGTGGTTACTGTTTGACTGCAGATATTTAACTGTACCCATAAGTTAGAAGTTCACACATAGTGACAGGGCATCAAGATTTTATCACACGCAACTAGACTGGATTTACTTCATTTGCAGAAAGTGCGAAACCCTTTACATACCCATGGTTGCCTTTCCTTTACCCTCAAAGTCAGAAGCCCTCTACACAACCCTCGTTGCCTAACTTGTACTGTCAAAGTCAGAAGCCCTTTACACAACCCTCGTTGCCTAACTTGTACTGTCAAAGTCAAAAGCCCTTTACACAACCCTCGTTGCCTTTCTTGTACTGTCAAAGTCAAAAGCCCTTTACACAACCCTCGTTGCCTAACTTGTACTGTCAAAGTCAGAAGCCCTTTACACAATCCTCGTTGACTAACTTGTACTGTCAAAGTCAGAAGACCTTTACACAATCCTCGTTGCCTAACTTGTACTGTCAAAGTCAGAAGCCCTTTATACAACCCTCGTTGCCTAACTTGTACTGTCAAAGTCTGAAGCCCTTTACACAACTCTCATTGCCAAACTGGTACTTTCAAAGTCAGAAGCCCTTTACGCAACCCTGGTTGCCTAACTTGTACCGTCAAAGTCAGAAGCCCTTACCAAAATCCTCGTTGCCTAACTGGTACTGGCATGGCTTGTTAAGCCATTCTTCATCTGCTGATCAATAAACGCTAATGATTTAATAAAGAACAGGAAAGCCAGTGATGACTTGGAAGAACCAGAGATATAAAAGTGCCCGACCAGGCACGAAGATGACTTAAGTCCGCGGTGACGTGAAGTCAACAACATCAAAGCTGGTTTTAATAATGTCACCGTGACATGAGTGCCACGTCATCCCCCCCCCCCCGGGGACTAAAGCGGATTGGTGGGGGACCCGGCGCGCGGTCGAGTAAAGCCAATTTGACCTTTTGGCCTAGCCTTAGCTTTTGTGGGCACATACACTGAAGACTGGGGAGAGAGATGTCTTCTTTTTTGAAGATGACTTAAGTCCGCGGTGACGTGAAGTCAACAACATCAAAGCTGGTTTTAATAATGTCACCGTGACATGAGTGCCACGTCATCCCCCCCCCCCCGGGGACTAAAGCGGATTGGTGGAGGACCCGGCGCGCGGTCGAGTAAAGCCAATTTGACCTTTTGGCCTAGCATTAGCTTTTGTGGTCACATACACTGAAGACTGAGGAGAGAGATGTCTTCTTTTTTGGTGAAGAGAAAACATACAAATTACATTTTTTTTTTATCAAACAAACTGTGGCCTCCACACTCTCAGCTGTCATTGTGAGCCTTAATCGCCCGAGGCTTATCATCTGCATTGTACCATGATAAATGTTCTGTGAAATGCATTTACCACTTATAATTTGTGACTCTTTATTTATAGTTTTTCTATAGTACATTTAGAGATCAATAATAGCTTCTATTACACTATTATCTTCACATCAGTATCTTTGACTAATCTACTTATGCTGTTGCTCCTCCTAATCCCTTGGTTAATTTTTCAGTGTTAAATTCGGAATAACTTTGATATATCAAATTAACAGTTTCTTGAACAGCGCAAAACTTATGACAGAAATCGAAATTTTGGAATCCACCCCAACCCCCCTCCCCCTCACTTTCCTTAAAAAAACAAGAAACAAAAAACTTCAAACTAAGAGCAACAGAGAAAAAAATCATAATAGAGGATGTAACAAGAAAACGTATTTGAATTTCTCAGCAGTTGACCATTTCTATAACCTCAAAGTTGCAAACTGTTTAGAAAATAAATCAAGCAGCCACATAGAGCTGTCCCTAGTTGAGACCGTCGTCGACTCTTCGTGTTATTGCAATAAACCGTAAGCACACTCTGAAGAAATGTTGGGAAGTAGGTGAACAACCAGATCTCAGGGCAATGGAGATTGTGTACTCATTTACGGGGCATCCGATTTCAGGGTAATGTTGATTATGAATGAAATTACAGGACATCATATCTAAGGGTAATTTCGATTGTGTATGAATTTACGGGACATTATATCTCAGGGTGATGTAGATTGTGTATGAATTTACGGGACATTAGATCTCAGGGTGATGTAGATTGTGTATGGATCTAGGAAACACCAGCTCTTTTCCTCAAGGTCATCAAAATATACAACATCCTCCTAATGGCAATGTAGACTTTTAAATAGGTTGAATACTACTATTATGCAGGGACGGCTCACGGGGTAAAGAAATGGTAACACTTCCCTACCTTCGCATTGATGATATGCACGCCATGTCTTCCCCCAAGCTCAGTCCTTCTATGTTTATTTTAACGAGACGTAAAGCCACGCCATGCTCCTTTTATAGCAACAAATACAATCCACAGAATGCGTAGTGTTGCGTCTGGTCTATTCTAGAAGTGATTTACATTATCATTGCTCCTGACCCCCCCCCCCACCCACCCCTTATCTTTTTACACATCATTACGTCGACTAAACTTAGGCGGAGGCTATGAATAAAGATTATCGACGTCACTTTCAGTGTCAACATTTTTAATTCTTTACCTTTTTTATAGATCATTTTTTATAAACTTTAATTATCTAGTGCGTTTTCTTTCTTTCTGCCTGGGTGTGGGGCAAAAATTTTCGGACGGCTGATTGAGCCACTTCCCGTTATACTATCGAGCTGAAACTGTGCAGACAGACTCGTTTCCAATGACAACACGTTATGTCAAATTTTTTAGATACAACCCCCAAGAATAAGTTTTACCTGGTTTTTTTCAAGACGAACTTGAAGGAAATAATGGTACCAACGATTTTATGAAATAAACTTCCTAATACTTGCTCTCAATGAGATTCGTTTAAAATATCCTAAATACGTTTGGTGCATAATATTTTCTTTTGTTTATTTCTGAAATGGATGGTGTAACTAATCTGCTTTTTATTTGCGGCTGGGACATCAGACTGTTAATATCAAATAATATAATAAAAATGCTTATAAAGGAGTTATATGAAAAAACTTTTTTTTTTTTTATTTACGGGTTTTTTAATTTTATCATCGAGTCATATAGTTCTCCACGTATGAAAGAAAGTATAGTATAATGATGAGGTCAATAGTGCGCACAAATAATTCCCGATTACTGCACCTGTTTGGTGTGTACTGTTTCCATTTGTTTTACGGAAGTAGTCTTTATTTAAATATGGTTTAATGAATCTGCGATATAAAAGTAAAGGAAGGCAAGACATTAGTTAGAATATTATTATAGTTCAGAGGCGTGAAAAAGGTGTGCTGTAAGATACTTGGGTGTGTGTGTGGGGGGGGGGGGGAAATAGCACTAGAATATGGATGTTTTGTCAATCAACTTTAGTAGATGCGAATTTCACGAACTGCTCCCGCCATTATTTGGAGGGCCGTAGCTAAAAAATTTTTTTATACATGTTTAATACCTGTATACTTTTTTTTTTAAAGCCTTTTTTTTTTTTTTTAGGGGGGGGGGGGGGGAAATAGCACTAGAATATGGATGTTTTGTCAATCAACTTTAGTAGATGCGAATTTCACGAACTGCTCCCGCCATTATTTGGCAGGCCGTAGCTATAAAATATTGTTATACATGTTTAATAACTGTATACTTTTTTTTTCAAGCCTTGTTTTTTTTTGTTTTTGATGCTGAGAAAAGTAACATCTAACGTACGCCAACTGTAAATGACAAATAATACCAACAACCCTCCAATGTTTTGGTTAAAGAAATGCGGCCATTTTCACATTTTCTTTCATTTATTTTTTGTGCAGATATCCCTCATTAGTGTTCTCTTCATCTAACTAATTTGACGTCTTTGGGTTTCCCCGGCTGCACCAATTAACCCCGAGTAGCAGGAGTTTTTAGTTTTACACTTTAGATATTGCTTTAGACGTCTGAGATTTCTTGCTTTTTAAGGTAGCACCACTTAACTCCATGCAAGGTTTTGAAGTCTCTTCATACATGCAAACCCTGGTCAATGTTTTGAAGTCACTTTTTTTTTCCTTCTCTTTAGTCTCTCTTTAGTACGATGACCTACTGTTGACTGTGGAAAAAACGCAAATTACAATGGTACGGCCACGTAACAAGGAAACAAGGGCTTGCCAAAGAAATATTTCAGGGCACCACAAGAGGAGGGAGAAGAAGAGGAAGACAAAGAAAAAGGTGGGAGGATAACATCAAAGAGTGGACAGGACTAACACTGGGCGATGCAGTGCGTAGTGCTGAAGACAGAGAGGAATGGAGGAGGATGGTTCA
>CAXITT010000083.1:0-5000 GCA_964033795.1 Lymnaea stagnalis
GGTGAGGGGGCTCACCTGCCCCGTGCCCGGCGACCGGTCGCGCTCCCCTGGCAAGCGTCTGGTGAGGGGGCTCACCTGCCCCGTGCCCGGCGACCGGTCGCGCTCCCCTGGCAAGCGTCTGGTGAGGGGGCACACTTGCCCCGTGCCCGGCGACCGGTCGCGCTCCCCTGGCAAGCGTCTGGTGACTATCTCCTTACAGCTATTTGCATTGGTTGATTTGTTTAGGAGAAGTTGCTAATTTCTTATGCTCAATAGTGCATTGTCGGTGCTGTTGAACACATTATTATAACATTTTGAATTGTGCAGACCTGGTCTAGAAGTTCTAGTCATTCAATTTTTAGTAGTGGCAAAAGAATTTTGCACAAATTTTTAAGAAAAAAAAATCTTTTGAAAACAGTAAGAATTCTTAAATGTCTTATTTTGTAAACTTTTCAATTTGCAATTCAAGAAAGGGAGATAACATTGTAGAATTAAAAACGATACAATATTATCAAGGGTTTACCGCCTTTAATTTATCAGTCGATATTTTGCTAACGTATGTAGTACTTGTTAAGGTGTTTGTAGTGTAAGTGTTTAGTTCTTGTAACTGTCGCATAGGAAGTGAAGAGGGTGCCTCCGTCACCCCCGGACATCACTTATAATGGGGTGAATGACTTTCCCTTGTAGCCACTTTTAAAAGTAAATGTTCTGTATTGGTTAGAAATATGTCCAATATAAACCTATCTTCTAAAACACCACATTGCTCTAATTCTAATACTATAGGTTTGGTATGTACAGAGTCGGCTCAAACTCTGACACTATAGATTTGTTATGTACGACTAAACTTTGTAGGAAAGCATTGCACTTTGCTATGATGTCTAGGTGCTATAGGCTACTGTAACAATCTGAAATAGCAAAGGAATTTGCACTTTTTCATCTTTTTCACCAATAAAGAAGAAACGAGCAGCCAGGTTACGAAAATAAGTGCCTCTGAGATCATTTTAACTCGACGAATGGAAAGGCTTAGATTCCATGTACATAACTGATACTTTCTTGATCGTAGATGATCTGATCTGGGGTTCAGAATAAAATCTATCGCTACAAGCCAGCATCTCCATACTGTCTTCTTCATGCAGAGAGAGTCCAGCATTTATTAACTGCTCTCCTGCCAATCTCTTGTGAAACATTAATCTTCTTTCTACAGAAATGTCATATTTGTCTTACGATAAAAGTGCCTTTTCAATAGTATGTTCCACCAAGTTACAGCGCTTCTTGTGGAGAAACAATGTTGAGGTCACCCGGTGCGGTCCGCAACCCCCATGGATTCAATTCCCCGGTCAAGGGTCGTGCGAGGGGGCTCACCTGACCCGCGCAAAAGGATCGAGCTCCATCATTACCATGTAGGATGAAAAGACATTTTAATGATATCAATGGAAACTTTCTTGGTTGAGAACCATTTCGAAACATTGCCAGAGAACTAGAAACTTGAAGTACTGAAACATGTCTTGTCTAAAAGACACTCAAACAATGAAAATATTTGTTATTTTCTGGGAAATAAGTTAATTTTGACAATTGTTTTGTTTTTAGAAATTTCTTGGGGTAAATAATACGAAATAAGATAACAAACAACCATTTTTTGAATTCCGAAACTAAAAAAATATGTTTATTTATTTAAATACATAAAAATACCATTTAAAAGTAATTTTTGTTTATGTAAATTTATATATTCCAATTAACATTTTAAATAATGGAACAATATGTTTTAAGACAAATAAATGTTTTGAATTGCAAAATAAAAGTCGTGTTTTAAATTTAGTATATTAATTGTTAATAATTAATGTTTCTGTTATAACCGTCAATTATCATTCAATAGTTATAAGTTGTTTCTTTTTACTTCATTTTTTTATAGCCAATTCTTCAACTTAATGTCTTTTCAAGGGAAACTATCGCTTTCGTTTTAGTGACACTTTATCAGCTATACTTGAGGCATATTTGAGTAACAATTTTCTGATTTTGTTAGTTAAAATAACTTTATAAAAAACATACAATAGTGAAAACGTGTAAAATAATAAAACTTAGTGTTTTATTGATTCGTATAAATTATTTGTCTTTTCTTAAACTGTGCATTTCTCAATTAATAGAAAATATATTTCAAAACAGCGCGGTGAGGGCGCTCACCTGCCCCGTGCCCGGCGATCGGTTTTTTTGGGCACCCCTGCCAAGGGTCTGGTGAGGGCGCTCACCTGCCCGTGCCCGGCGATCGGCCTTTTGGGCTCCCCTGCAAAGGGCCTGTCGATCTACCTATCTTTCTGTCTATCGGTCTATCTGTCTGTCTGTCGTTCTGTCTGTCTATCTATCTATCTATTTCTCTGTCTGTCTGCCTGCCTATTGTCAACTCCTACAGTCTTCTTGGATTGATTACATTCGTCAAGTTCCTTTCACACGTTGAAGCGCCGTACTTTTCCTACTATCATTGAACAAACTCAACTCCTTTTCATAATAATTATAACTTTAATGTCTAAGTAAATATAATGCACATAACATGTGAATATAGCGCAGCTCGCTATCAGACCTAAATAATACACATCCTATCACTCCAAAGTTCCACTCAAGACTGCCGCACGACTAAAATATACGTCACAATACTGCATAGACAATACGTCACGAATCAGCATAAAAATACGTCATAGAGACAATGGCGGGAAGAGCGTTCACTAACTATAAGAGTCAAGCGCGGGAAAAGCGTTCAACACCTAATGAACATAATATTGAGTCGCGACAATTACAAATGAACGCTCATACTCGACACCTATCTATCTATCTATGTATCTAGATATCTATATATGTATCTATCTATCTATCTATTAGATATATGTCTTTCTGTCTATATATAGCTATCTGTATTAATATAAATATTTATTAATATACTTAAAATTATTAATTATTATTATTGTTCGTCCGTCGAGGATCGACGAGGACCATCGAGTCGTCTGGTGACTGATGACTTGCGCGGATGACTTTGTTTAAAGTGAAGAAGAGTTGCGCGGCGTCAACCACACTCTCTCGTCCGAGCCCACCATATCCAGTGGCAAGACTCTACGTCAAGACGACCAGGGATGTGTTCGATTGCAGGGATTGTCATTGTATGCGCCTTACGGGACTCCAACTCCGGGTTTGAATTCAGAGTTTCCTTCTCTTAGATGAGTTGCCGACCAAGGTTAACGAGTCTCATCCACCCGGGGTGATGTTTTTGCTTGACTGACCTTTGGCTGGACTTGAACACCAGACCACCAACTTGAAGTTTGCTCAATTTAGACCATTTGGCCACCCAGTCGCCCTTAAAATACTTAAAATACTTGATTTGTAACACACTGTATAAAACATCAATTCTCTTATCATTTGATTTATAAACAAAACTAATGAAAATGGTCATCCATTTATTGTTGATTAACTCATCTACAGAGAAGAAGTTAAAACAACGACTGAAAGGCAAAGGCAAAGGTAAGTCGTGTGTCGTACTCAACCTCACTCACGTATAAGTAGTGTGTCGTAGTCACCTTTACTCACGTATAAGTCAAGTGTCGTAGTCAAACTCACTTACGTATAAGTCGGGTGTCGCAGTAACCCTTACTCACTTATACGTCGTCTGTCGCAGTCAAACTCACTACGTATAAGTCTGTTGTCGCAGTCAAACTCACTTACGTATAAGTCGTGTGTCGCAGTCAAACTCACTTACGTATAAGTCGTGTGTCGCAGTCAAACTCACTTACGTATAAGTCATGTGTTGCAGTCAAACTCACTTACGTATAAGTCGTGTGTCGCAGTCAAACTCACTTACGTATAAGTCGTGTGTCGCAGTAACCCTTTCTCAGTATCTGCCACGTTTGCCAGGGTCACACGAATATCTGGATGTTCTCAGCTATCACGTGTGGATCTCTCCTGGATCAGGCTTATTTTTTCCCTGTTTCCTGGTAAAGGGAGCTTATTCTCTAGTGAATGGACCACATCCATGAAGGAGTGTGTTTTAAGCCTTGTCCGCTTTACCTAGCGATCTTGTCAATGGAAACCGTATCCAGAAATTTGCTTTAAAAAAAATTTGTCGACGGAAAATCTATCGATGGAAGTTTGATCGAACGGAAATTATATATTATATTTTTATTTTCCTTATAATTAATATTATTATAACGATTTATTTCTGGTAGGCTTCATATCATAATTAAAAGCAATAGTTATAGCATACACTACATGGGGAAACACATTTGAAATATCCACTGGCCATATGAACATATATGCCTATTGATTTTGAATGGATCCATTTTACAATGTACCTGTTTAGTTCTTATTGGGCCTCCTAAATTATTAATCATAGTCAAATAAGTTCCTGTCAAGTTGACACAGTGCACTTTCATAACGGTAACATTTCGTAACACCAGACACCACATCCGTGTTACTTGCTGCCGGCTTATTAAAGTTCTCTTTGAATTGTTCTGTGATATTTTTTTTTAATCACGGTCCAATCACTAAATTCCACACGCGCAAGCGAAAATATCAGTCACCTCGGAAGACTGATTTGCAACAACAACTGCCCAACATATCTTCATTTTAACGACCGAGAACACGTGGTCGCTGGAGCCATGAACCGTTCACAAAAACACGACGCGTTCAAGATGCAGGACTTTCAGTGCTATTACTTTTGGCCGGAGTTTCAATACTGTTACATTTTGCCGGAGATTCATTACTGTTACATCTGGCCGGAGTTTCAGTATTGTTACAATTGGCAGGAGGTTCATTACTGTTAAATTTGCCGGAGTTTCAATACTGTTACATTTGGCTTGAGTTTCTGTACTGTTACATTTGGCCGGAGTTTCATTACTGTTACGTTTCGCCGGAGTTTCTGTACTGTTACTTTCGGCCGGATTTTCTCCACTTTTACTGTGAGCGCATATTGTAAAAAGAATTCTTACGAAATCTTTTTTTTTTTTTTTGACTGATAACATTTTTTTAAAGTTTAAGATTTGTTT
>CAXITT010000083.1:10000-21168 GCA_964033795.1 Lymnaea stagnalis
AGAAATAGTTTTTTTTTTAATTAATTACTGAACTAAATAGTTAACTGATGTTGGTTTTTTTAATTTTTTTTTTTAAATTGTTTTAGACTGTTTAACTGCTTAATGAATATTTGAATTTTTTAAAACAAACATTGTGACCAAAAAAGGTCTCCCACATATAAAGGTTAAAGTACTGTTAACATCATTTTTTTTTGTATCTGCTGACAGTAAATGGGAAAAATATAATCTACTTACATTTGCTAGATATTTTCAAGTTTTACCATGGTAAAAAAATAACACAAAAAAAAAAAAAAACTGTATTTTGTAGAAAGTTCTATAGTCTACATTTTAAAGTTTGTTTGTTTGTTTTTTAAACTGGTCATTTTTATAAATCGTTTGAGTTTGTTCTTTAAGAATTTTTCTGTCTTGAGGCATAGATTATAATAATGTTTTTATCAGCTTAAGTTTACTAAAGCTTCTCTCGCCAGCGGCTACAGTTATAGGTGCTACCCATAGATTTGGCATGACATTTTGACATCATATAACTTACTAGTGTTTGTGAATTTAGCGCATTCTGTTGGAATCACGAGGAAACACTTATTTGGCTTTTATATACCTTAGTCAACAGATCAAATCCATTTATGTATATCCGTATTTTCCTGATACCTCAACTTATTCCCCAAATCTTGACATTCTGCTTTGAGTTTATTTTAGGTCATTAAAAACTCACTACCACTACTATTACTACTATTCTGTATGTTATCAAAACTTTGCAAATCTCCCTGATAAAGAATTTATATAGCTATGCCCATTATTATTAAAATTATATTGAATTGTTTTTTTCTTNATCACAACCACCCTACCCCAAACCCTCCAAAAAAAAAAAAAAAAAAAAAAAATAAAAAAAAAAAAAAAAAAAAAAAAATTCTACTTTATAAAAAAAAAAAAAAAAAAATTCAAATAATATTACAAAAAAAAAAAAAAAAAAAAAAAAATTAAAAAAAACAACAAAAAAAACGATCTTCTACTTGTGAAGTTGTGATACAAGTATTTCCGATTCATGTCGCACTACAACAAGATCAGACTCAGACATTACTGGAAGCTTATTAAAGTAAAGAGCTCCAATTCCCGCCATTTTATATTTAGTGGCTTTGACACATTCAATTCTGCACTGACATCTAGTCTCACATTCATTTTAGGTTTTGTAGTGAGACGGTTTTAAGGTGTTTTTTTTCAATCCACATGCCATCATCCAGGAGAGGCAGGAACAAGAAAGAAAACACATGCATTGGTGGACAGCATCATCCACATGACATATTCTGGTTCTGGTAGGGTACGTTGCTGAATCCATGTACTGGCAAAAGTGCAACGGTTGGGGAACCGATGTTGATGGTCTCGAAACGGCTCCTACCGGATGCCAAGGCAGCCTTGACCAGATGGTTACAAGCGATTATTGTGCGTGGGAAAAATGATTGTTTATATTCGGTACCGGCTACCGGTATTGGACTGTGTTACACCGAGGCACAGTGAAGAATTTACTATTGTTCCGGATATAATTATTGCTTATGACATGAGGTTGTTAGAGGTGAAGTCGGTGTTTAGTGAGCGTTTGGCTCTGATTATGATTAAGTCCCATTCAGTGTTCAGCACCCAGTCGTTGGCTTCGTCGCCTGGGAAGGAGACCGTTTTGCGAAACGTTGAACCTTCCCCAAATATTTTATTATTTCGAGCAAAACAGGGACGTTTTAACTCAACGCTATCTGAAGGGAATGGACAAAGTGGACGCCACGAAATCAGGACCCTCTCATTGTTTGAGCTTTACAAACTTTGGTTAGAGTGTTTATTACGTCTAGCCTATACAAATAACACAATCATTTAACGTGTCTCGCGATTGTGTTCAGATACTTGTTTCAATGTGTTATTTCTTGGTACAAAAATACAATCATTTGTTTCAATATCTTAATATTATTGGTCCAAAAGTTGTTAATCTTGATCCCAAATGCAGTACTGTACCAGTACCGGTATATTAAAATTAATGAACATTAGAGTAATTGTATATTATTTATTGTATTTTATTATTAGTATTACACTGTCTGTACCATAATCATTTCTTAACTTCATTATTTTGCATGACTATTAGTAGTACCGGTACTAACTTGTTTTAATCAAATTTTGTGTATAATCAGCTAATTGCAATATAGGCCTACTAAAAGTGTATAAGAATAGAACAGTACCATAATTAATCTGTCCACACATTGATTACCGTAGATGAAAAGTTGTATTTATTTTCTTTTGAAAATGAATTATAAAATATAATTAAAATTGTGAGAACAATTAATTTCTAATTAATTTTAAACAGATAGCTATACTATAATATAAATATAATGTACAGAATTTGTTTAATTTCACTAGAATTACCGGTAGTAAAAATTAAGTTTAAGTGGTCAATGTGTGCATAAAAAATACTGTTAGGAAGAAGCTGCGTACATTTTGTAGCTAATGTTTGTAAATTATTTAATTTGTAATTCACAATCATCAAATAAATCTTTAATATTTTTAATATATCTACCGTATTTATCGGCGTATAACACGCACTTTTCTCCCTGAAAAAAGGGAGGCAAATGATGTGTGCGTGTTATACGCCGATATAATGTTAAGGACCCTTAGTACATACCACATGGGGGCGCGAATGGTGCGTGTTATACGCCGATAAATACGGTATATATACAGGTAGCTAGGGTCTTTGTTATACAGTATGGTAACAATAAAAGTACCGTAACAATAAAGCATTGTCAGAGTTATTGCAGAGCAGAACAATGATTGTTAACATTACCATACTTTATTGTTACCGTTATTTATTACGGTACCGGTATATCACAAGTCTGCACTGAGTGGTACCTTGAACTCAAACGTGTAGTCCATAGATATGAATATTAAGGTCCTGCAGACTAATGACAAAGTTTAGATCTTGAGCAGTCTGCCTTGATGAGCTTTAGTTTGAATGAAACTGATTCAAAATTAAGTAAGGGTATACTGCTTAGTTGTTAAACTATTTTGACATCCATTTTGGGGCAACCAAGTTATGTTACAGACTGCTCACCAAGACGAGTTTGCAAAAATGGACTGCTCACCAAAATGAGTTTTGTAAACATGGACTGCTCACCATGAGATTTATATATATGGACTGCTCACCATAATGAGTCTTGTAATTATGGACTGCTCACCATAATGATAGTGATTTTTGTAAATATGGACTCTTCATCGTGAGTTTTGTAATTATGGACTGCTCACCATAATGATAGTGATTTTTGTAAATATGGACTCTTCATCATGAGTTTTGTAAATATGGACTTTTCTCCATGAGATTTTTAAATAAGGACTGCTCACATAATGAGATTTTTAAATAACTATGTCAAGATTTGTCACATAAAAATTATTAAAAAAGAAGCACATGTATTAAAAGAAAGAACTCTTTCATTTTTAAAATAAAATGATGTTTAACTTTATTACATATTTACATAAGCAGACCAAAAACTCCTCGCCATGGCTCAGATAAGATATATCTTGTTACAAGGTATTTAATACTTAATACTGAATGAATATAAAACAATGGCATATACCGTACATGTAACAATGGGCAGGGGTGGTTAAATGGCTATGCTAGCTGAAGAGGCAGAGCTAAACACAAAACACCATTTTACGCCATCTAGATAATAATTTTATATGGCCAATGCTGGTATTGAGAATAGATCCCATGCATAATTGAGGTCTATTTTGATAAACAAGCTGCCAGTACATTCATTTAATGTTTAATAACAGACAAGTTATGTTAAATAATTATGCTTCTTGGCAAAATATTTATGCAATATTATTTTCTATTAAAATTAATTGACTATCATTCTATTTCCTGATGAAAGCATTACCAATTATAACATTTTATTTTAAGTTACAATGTTGTTTATAGCTATCATTCTGATCAATGTATTAGCAAAACAAGTTCATTCAAATACTTCCTTGCAAAACTTGAAAATGGAATGTCTAGATAAGGGGTGTAATAAATTAAATTTTGCATAGCCAAATCTTTTTCCGCAACATTTTAGGGAAGACTAAAATCATGTAAGAGGATCACAAGCTTAAAAAATTCATTTCATTCTTACAATTTATCTTGACATAATAATTTTTGTTAACAGGTGTAGTGCAAAGTTATGCATGCCAATAATAAACACGTTTTTAAGAAAATCCGGACAGCAATGTCATAATTCTAAAGTAAATTCTAGGGTTCAATTGAAATAAATCAGTTAGGATTTGTGAGACTATCAAGTACAATTAGGTACACATATCTAAGCTGCAGTGTTGCCAACTAATTTTTTTTTGTTAATGCTTTACATACCAGTATCAAAAACTCATTAACGCCATAATTAACAGAATACACATTAAAAAAGTACACATTTTTTTCAGTCTTGCAGTGGAAAAAATGGTTTAAACCAAGGTCTAACTAATACGGTCAAGGCCCCATTGGAGGGGGGGGGGGGAGTCTTTATTAAAAAAAAATTCACATCTTTTCATCTCATGAAATAGGTGCCACAGTCTTTTAAATGGCTCTAAGGAAAGAGGAGGCTGTGCTGCTTCCCAACTGGATACACCAAAAAGAATTCTTCTTGTTATGTACCGGTGATGTAATTTGCATCTATGGTAATACTTAGTAAAAGACGTGCAATTATAATTATATATACTAAAGATATATACTTATACATCTACACAAATATATATTTCATTACTTCTTCTACCTTCTTGGGAATTTATTTCACTTCATTGGTCTGTACTCTTTGGCATCCTAGACAACATCTCTGGATTATTTAAATGAAAATAGCTTAAAATTTTAAGTCATTTGGAAGATGTGCCAACAATTTCAAATTGACACAATAGTCTCAGCCTAGGGGAAGGTAACAATATATCTAAAAAATGATAGAGTTAAACATTACATAGATTGATTCTATCATCCCCTAAAACCTTCAATGCTAAGTGAATAGAAGAACAAATAAATATACATGGCTTACCTAGGGTCTTGCAAAAATCTGATCTGGTACTGAACTAATTCTATAAAAAAAACACTAAGATCAAGAATTACATATAAGCTCTAGATAGCATTTCTTGACAAACAAATATAAAAAATAAAATCCAGATCAGCATGTAAAAAATCTAACATGGCAACACTGCTTAGCTATAGATATACTTCACCATTTCCTCAAATATGCCATCTGATTTCTTGCAGTGGGGGCATTGCTTCCATTCCAAATCAGTTCATTAATGGTGGAATCTGAAAATTCAAAAGCAAATTATATACCCCCCCCCTCCCCCCCCGCTCCTATAATCCAACAACACTGAGGGATTTCCACCAACCTTCTTTTGAAATTATGTCGTAAGCATGATAAAAAAATTGGTGATAAAATTTGTAAAATATAAAAACTGATATATCATGGATAGAAATAATTAAAAGCCAATTAGTTTGCCACAAATTTAGAACAAATAGCTTAAGGTTGTTGAAATTTCATTGTAAAAATCTTTGGTTTGCAACAAATCTAAACAAAATACTTCAATTGTACTGGTCATTGCCAAAATGTCACAACAAAGATTTTTGTTCACCACAAGAGAAACAGTAATCAATTTATTTTTCTTTACTTGTTTTAATATAAAATTTTACTGCTGCTTATTAATCAAAACAGTTGTTTTTTTTTTAATGGTGAAAGTCTTTATGTTGACATGCATGGCTCACTGTACCTACCATTCCTCCACATTTCCTCTTCTCCACCCACTTACACCCCCTTTACACCAACTGACTGAAGACATGACAGGACCTGGTCATGCTTCACACTCCAACATTCTATTTCCTCAGAGTCCAAATGAGCTGTGTAACAAAAATATATGTGATGTTTAGATAGGAAAAGAGAAATTTTACACAATGATATAAACAGCCAATAAACAGCCAATAAATGCGACAGCCTATTACAATTTTTGATAATCTACCACTTGAGCATCGGTTATGAAAAAATCCCTATTGTTCCAGTTAGATGTGCTATTTAAACATTTATTCTTTTATTGATGTTCGTTAATAGTACAGTGGAGAGAGAGTGAGCACTGTTTTCTCCGTGAAGTGCAAAACCTTTGTTCGATCACTTTACAAGAGTGCATAGAGAGATATATCCTTAGAGGCCCATGTATAGTATTGGATTCAAGGAATGGATAAACCAGATCAGATACAGATTATCCTGTTGACGCCCATCAACAAAATTTTGTTGATCCAAATGATGCTGGTGTCCCCACACAGAATGCTGAAAATGTGGATGCCCACAATGCGCAATTTGAAAAGACAGTGTGGCATAATTTCATGTTCTGCTAAGGTTTTTGTGAAGATTTAGGCGTTTAAAACTTCATTGTTACCTTGGCAGAGAACTATGCATAATCTCAAACACTTTTTGTCTTTTCATTCATTAAATTGTTTAAATTTTTCTATTTAAATTTTTTTTTAAATTTTAAAAATGTTGTTTATATGTGCTCAAATGAATATGTATATTGTCATAAAAACATTTCTATCATTTTGGATGAATAGAAATTTTTTTCATCTTATTCTTATCAATAAAACAACCTTTTAAATAGCACTTCTAGCTGGAACAACAGGATTTTTTCATAACTGAAGCTCAAGTGGTAGATCACCCAATTTTTTTCATCCCATTTTTAAAAAGTTTATGCAACTTTGTTGGGGCTTCTTTTTTCCAATGCACCATTTGAACTCAAGTGACAATAAATACTGTGCATTTGGTTTAGTACAGGATTCTAAGAAATAGAGCAAATTGTGTCAAATATAATTTGTGAAGATATTAATTAAACTATTTGATGATTATCTATACAATAATACAACAATTTAGGTTGGTACAGAGTTATAAAACAGTTGAGGATATTCAGGATGAAAAAAATAATATATATACATATGTACATAAACATATACAACAATTTCCTCATCTTACCAAATTTAATCAAATTGCTGAAGCCCCACACAACTTTATATCGGGTAGAGGCATATTTGTAATTTCAACCTACTGGAACAATAAAAAGAATGAAGATGTACCTAAAGAGAATGTAAATTAGCTTCAGTAGTTTCAAACAATAACATTACAATTTAATCATGTTCGATCTCTTAAAGCCTAAGGAAAATTTAAATATTTACGATTTTAAATAATTACAGTATTACATGTATGAAAAAAAAAAATAGCTAGCCCCTTTTTCTCATAGGAATCAGCATATCTTTTTTTTATGAAACTCAATTTAAACAAAATGGCCATATTGACCGGCTGCCTTTTCTGCCCAACCTTAAATAATTTTAGGGCTTAGCAGAGTTTTAAAAGATCCTATATGAAAGGAAAGTTCAAATATTCTCTGTCAGTCACTGGAGATTGAATTATTTTTCCATATTGTCAATTGTACAGGATCATTGTTATGAAAAATGTACCCTTGAAATAACATGAGCATGGAATTTATATCAGGATGTTTATTTAGAAGTTGCCAAAAAAGTGGTTTTTGCCATTGATGAGCAGTGCGCACAGAATTCCAGGGAGGCCTGATTGCCGGAGACATGCAAGCATATGCCAGCCCTTTCATGTATGTTTGTAGTAGACATTCTTGACTGTTTTGAAGAAAGTTCATCATGAACATAATTGTGGTCAGTCTCTGCTTTACGTTTTCTCATTGATGAAGACAGCTTGACCTCTGTTACATTGCTGATATTTGCTAAAAGATTGGATAAAGCGCTTGCGTTCGCCAGTACAGATTTTAAATATTTTATTTCATCTGCTAAACTGGTATTTTCATTTTTCATTTGTGTATTTTCTGATTTAAGTCCTTCATTCTGGGTCTTTAGAACATCAATATCAATCTCCAAACTTTTAATATATGCTTTCTTTTTCTCACGGTTTAGCTTTGCCTGTTGCGCATTTTTCTTTGATCTTTCATCAAGAGCTTTCATTATTTCATCATTTGTTACGCCATTTGGGGGCTGAACATGGACAACTCTTAATTCTTTACATGATTTTAATTCACCATGGTTTTGTGAGCATTTCTTTTGTTGATGAACACGATTTAAATCATCTTCATCTAAGTTCATGTCCTCTGAATTTAAATCTTCATTCTCTGATTCACCAACATTATTAAGTGTTTTAGGAGATGGAGCCTTCTTACTTCTCAACACATTTAGAAACCTTCCATTTTCCATAGCACCATTACGAACACCATTACTACACACATGTTCATTGTTGTAAGCAGTGTTATTTTCATCAACCAGGAAACCTGTTAATGATCCAACACATTTACAATCTTCTACGATTGCTGTTAATGGTGTCTTAGGTTGTGGACTGCCAAGTGAACTAAGTGTTTCTGACATACCACTGTCACTTGTGTCGGACTCATGCCATGGAGATTTTGCTAGTAAACTTGTGATGCTTTTTTCTTTAGACTGAATATCCTCAGATGAAATAGATGCAGATGTTGTGGTTGTGAAGCCAGGTAGGGAGAGGTCTGTTTCTGTTATAAGGTTGTAAGAAGCCAGGTTGACATCATTCCCCTCTAAGAGATTATCCACATCAAATAGTGTGTTACTGTTACCAACTTCAAAATCGACACAAAAGCTATCAAAATAATCAAAATTGCCTAAATCCATTATTATGGTCACTCAAACTACTCTAATTTATTAGATGCAGTTTCACTCTAATTCTCTGAATAGTCTACTTAGACTTAGGTGTAGTTAAGTTAGGTCGTATCTTCAGTGATCCTATTATTATTATTATTACCGTTAGTATGCGTTAGTTTAGATCCGTTTAAAGATTTGTATGAACTATTATCATTATTAATTAAATAAATTGGATTTGCATGTAGGCCTATATAATTGACTCTTGAGGCAATTGTGAATTGAACTGTTGTACTTGTACTGATTCGAAGTCCAAATTGTAGGCTAGGCCTAGACTAGAGAGTCAGCAGAGGCTAGAATGTTGACCGACTTGACTGGCTTGAGAAATAATATTACATAAGAAGATTAGGTCAATTGATATTCTTACAGTATTGTATTGAAGCTCAATCCGTCCTCACATCAGAAATACACCACTTACAATAGACAAAATCATAATTTAATTGCAGGTGCAAAATTGCAGCACATAATTCAGGTAATTCCAGAGCAAATGACTTGGCCCTATGAGTGACAACAACAAATATGGTACTATTTGTCATGTATTCTTACGCCGCAAAAAACGTTGGAGTTACGAAAAGTAGTAGGCACTTTAGTACGATTTCATTGGGCCGCTCGATAAATTTAGAAGCATCAATGATGTCAGAGTTTTTTTAAGTAACACAGTAATTACACGTGACCAAAACGTACAGCTGACGTTAGCTAAATTACAATTAAAATATCCACAGAGTAATATAGTACCAACAATTTTGTTTTAATCTGGAAAGATTACAAAATTCTTTATAAGAAGTAATAGATATTGTAGGCCTACTTATTAAGAATTTTTTTTTAATTATTAAAAGTACTACCAGAGAAGGACAAAAAATAAACAGCGACCAGGGCAAGCATCCCCCCACCATCACCAACGAGAACGTAAACTGAACTGCCCCACTCTCGGAGAAAATGTGTGCAAAGATACAACAAAAATACATTTGTATTTTTTTAAAGAAAAATGTCATAGTCATTTATAAATTTTTTTAATAATAATATTAATTGGCGCCTTTTAACCAATTACAATCATAAAGAATCGCTACGATCAAATAAAACAGTAAAAATTAAAAACAATATAAAAAATTAAAATATACTTTAAGCTGCGATGCAGTATCCAAGAGATCAGCATAGGAGTGTTATTTTTATTTTATATTGTTTTTACTGTTGTTTTTTCGCCGCAGAAGCCTTCTTGTCGAAATGTTCGTTATTTTGTTGCCCTCTCTTTTACAGGGTTTCCCATAATTTTGTTTCGCTTATTTTCTTTTACCTAATCTGATAGTAGTCTCTGCCCCCCCCCCCTCCCCCAATTACCATTCATCACAAAAACATGACTTTTAAAGTATGGAAGGTGTTAATTATAAATTGTATGATGGCATATTGCTTTAAAAAATAACTATATAATTTTTTTATGTGCTTGATTCCATTAATATTGAGCTAGATAAAATAAAAACGTCTTATATTACAAGTAGTTAAATTCCCAAATGCTTTTATTTTAATACAAGAATAATAAACAATCTGCACCACCTTTTTGCGCGCATTAAAAATAATAATATGTGTATGTGAATCTGGTTAAACAAAAATATGTGTGTTATCGTGGCTTATTTTGGCTCTTCCCACCCGCAAGTCTGAAACACCTCATTCCAAAATTTCTGAAAGAAGCACCGAATTCATGTATGCGCCAAAATGCATCCCAGCATTTTGAATAGATCATAAATATTCTAAGGGGACCCTTGCCCCTGCATTTACTCGAGCGTCTTTCTGCTCACCCACTCCATCGCGTCAATCATCTTGTCATCTCTGCGCCCCCCCCCCCTTTTAGCGTCGAGGAGGAGCTCTATCCCCTGGCACGGGCCTGGGGAGGCTCTCACCAGACCCTTGCCAAAGGAGCTCTCTCTCTCTCTCTCTCTCTCGCTCTGTGTGTGTGTGTGTGTGTCGTATAGGAGGTGAACGAGGTGTATCATAGGTATAGGAAGAGGTATTGGTATAAGTAGAGTTATAGATATTGGTATATAAGGCGGAACATTATAGCTTTAGGCAGTGGTACATGAGGAGGTATTGGTCCCTATATGTAGTGGTACAGGAGGATGCATTGGTCCCTATAGGCAGTGGCACAGGAGGAGGTATTGGTCCCTATAGGTAGTGATACAGGAGGAGGTATAGGAAGAGCACGTTTGGGTATAGGTAGTGTTACAGAAGGAGAGATAGGAAGAGGTATATATATATTTAGAGAGATAGAGAGAATCAGTATAGCAAGAGGAATAGAGGTATAGATATATTTAGAGAGTGAGAAATCCATCGTGGAAGTCTGGGGGTGGGGGGTGACACCCTCAATTTACCGCACCGGGTGACACCAACCCTAGCGTTTAGGCTAGATGTCTTCTTCGTAAGACGATACAACAACACTATATATATATATATATATATATATATA
>CAXITT010000083.1:24010-84659 GCA_964033795.1 Lymnaea stagnalis
ATTAAAAAAAAAAAGGGGGGGGGGGGGGGGGGGGGATGATGAAGTCATATCTTATTTTTGACATCATTTTATACATGTTCGTATTTTAGATTTAGACATAAAAATGGGTTGATCTATATAATGAAAAAAGAAAGTGGGTGGGTGGCGCACACTTAGTTTGTGCCCGAGGCGCTAAATAACCTAAGGCCAGCCTCTGAATTTATATGATCTCCTAATGGCTCACTAAATTTCCAAATGTCAAATGGGCTTAATTGCAGATAAAAGGTTCCACATATCTGCTTTATGATGACTGTTGACGTTGCTGAATAGAAGCGGCTGTATTTTGACATAAGTGAACGTTATATATGATCATCAAGCAGTCGCGTAGCTAGGGTAGTGTCACCAGGGATAGGTCACCCCTTCCTCGGGAAAAAAACATCTCTGCTGTTGGCCGAAAACACCACCCCCAATATAAGAGAAAAAGTGTCACCCGGGTAGGAAAACCACCCCCTCCATAAACCTGAAATAAGGTGAAATAAGGTAAAGTAAGGTGAAAAAGACCAGCAAAAGACAAAGTCGACTTTAAATTTCTATTTTTAAAAGTACGTTCGAGAAATGGGTAATTGGTATGACCAAATTGTTTTGTTTTTACAAGTAGACTGATCCTAAAACTGGTGTTTTCCTACCATAAAAATTGTGATTTCTACTTAGTTGTAAGCATGTACTATTTCTAAATCTTTTAATTTAGACCTACCGAGATTATAATAATTATGGGAATTAAGTTACAATTTTTGTTACTTTAACAACTAACAATCAAATGAATCATTGGACTTGGACTCACTTGACTCATCAACTTTAAACTTTAATTAACTTATCAATCACTCGCTACCTTTAGTAATTTTAATAAATTATTAATTATTAACTTCGTATTATTATTAAATACGTAAATACGTAGAAATTGTCATTACTATTATTATTAGTATTACACAGTAGACTCAGTAGTCAGTAGGCTAATTTAATTTAGTCACGACATTGGTGGTTCATTCTCATTACTAGCCTAGGAATCCTTGTAGGATTATAATATTACACTACACTATAATTTGTCTATTTTATTAATTTAATTGTAATCAATAATCATTTATTAATTTAAATTCAAGAATTTGTTTCTAAAATTCACTTCCAGGACTGGGATACATTCATTACAAGGCAATGGTCTGTCTAAGAGTCAGAGTAGAATTAAAACTGCCTTCTTCTAGGCCCCTAGAAATGCCACAGGCAGCAGTCCTAAGCCAAGCTACTTAGTTATGACTATAACATATTTAAAGGCTTATTTTACACTTTACAGTAATTACAGAATCTTAGCCCAAAGCCAAAGACTGACTAAGGAAGGAAGTTAGATAATAAATAAGTCTGATTTCAAATAGTTCATATTACTATTACTACTACTAATACTAATTACCATTTTTATTTATATATCATTAATGTGGTAGGCTTTACTAAAGTTGAAGTATATCAAAATTGTATCTAGTCTAGGGCCTACAACATTTCTTAACACAAATTTTCTTTCACTGAACTTAAATATCCACCAGATCCATAAAAAAAAGGATTTGATTAAATTTTTCAATACAAAATCATAGGCATAGTCTCTGAAGTCAGAATGCTCAAGTTGAGAATATAGACATTAACTAAATAAATCATCATTTTTATATACATTTTCAATTACACTTATTCTTATAAGTTTGTTGTAGCCTAGTATTAATATGAAAATTTAATTAAGATTCTTCTCCTTTAACCCTTTCATTACTGCTGGTTTTGGCATCAATTTTTGCTGACTCCTTTATTTATTATTCTATAAGCATATTTTGATAATTATAAAAATGGGTATTTTTTTTAATCACACATTAATTAAGTTATACATTTTCCTGTGTGTTTTTTTATAAAGCTTAGAAAGCCAAGGAATTATCTTTTTGTATGAGTCACAATGTCTCATACAGCTGTCTACTTAGATAAAGGCAGCGGAGAAATGGCTACTCAACCCAGTACAAGCTCAAGCGAACAATCCAATCTAAAAACTGAAATGGGAAGTGGGGACAAGAAAGAAAATATTTCAGAACTAAACGCTGCCTTTAGTGTTGTAAGTAACATGGAACTCCTGGAGAGCGGCCCTGAGGGAGCTGAGAACATTGGTGCCATGCATGACTTCCTCAGTGCCAAGTGGGACCCTGATGATCCCACTGACACAGAGGTGACAAGCCCACCTTCACCATCCTGCATTAGACGTATTAAAAAGTAAGTTTTCATTAACCTTGGGTACTACAGAAACATCCAGAAGACAAAAAAATAGAGTGGGGGGGGGGCACACCAATAATTTACTATAGGGTGTCTTTAACAAAAAAATGAATGTCCTTCATGCCAATCATGATCTATCCTCTAGTACCTTACATCTTAGCTAATTTATCAATTTTTTAACTGTATGTATCCTCAACTCTTGTTTTTAACTTACCGGGTCACTAGTTACAAAATGATCCATATTAAATTACCCCAAAATTTCTTACCTGAACTTTAAATTGCCATTTTCTTTATTTATTTCAGTGACATTTTAGCCATATATTCTGATCCACCTCCTGGTCTTTGCGTCATGCCTGACCCTAACAACATAACTAAAGTGAGTAATGCTTTGGAAGAACTGTCCCAAAATGTGGCCTGTGGGCACTGTGGGCTATTTTAAATGGCCCACAAGAGCACACACAAATTGTATTAAACAAAAAAAAAGAAAAAAAGAATGGCACATCAGAGATTGCCTTAGTGTCTTCCATTACTAACCAGTTAAAATAAATGAGATGAGGTCAGCACAGTCTCATGTACTTAATAGTTAATAGCATATCACGGTTAATAAGTAAATGGCATATTTTAAAATAAGCAGTAGTTAGAACATCTAAATAATACTCCACTTTGCAGAATGCTCAATGCATGAGTAATTAATGTAAATGTATACTAACACAGCAAATTGAATGTTAAAATTTGAATAAAGAATAAACAAAGCAACACATTATTTAGCTACAAACCTTCATGATGGACAAAAAAAATGTTTTTAAAAATCAATGTAAGAGACAAAATGAATTAAAATGGGCCATGTATGGATCTAAGAATAAGCCATTGCTAAGATTTATTTCAGTAACAGTATATCTTTATAAATGTATTATTAACACTAATTCAAATTCGTTCAATCAAACTTGATTTTTTTTCTTTATTTGTCTTTAAAATTTAAAGAAAATGTATATTTTCAGATCCATGCTCTTCTCACTGGACCATTCGACACACCTTATGAAGGTGGATTTTTTTACTTCCTCATTCGCTTCCCTTCAGATTATCCTATTAGCCCACCCAGAGTTCGATTAATGACAACAGGGAACGGTACCGTAAGATTCAATCCAAACTTATACAAGAATGGCAAAGTCTGCCTAAGTATTCTTGGGTAAGTAGGGAAATTTTTGCATCTTGGGGTAAATCTATAAATACTTAGAGCTTTGGATGTGGCCTTGTATATTGTAATAACCCAATGCATCCTTGTGTTTTAGTGTAGCTCAGAAGATCATTTATATCAGCTTAACACTATCTATGTATTTCTATATGTTTTAGGTAAAAATAGTTTAGCCATTAAAAGTGACCTCATTCAGCTGAGATATGAGTGATTTAAAGGCTCAATTAATGTGTCTAAATAATGTCTGGTTTTTGTTTGATATTTTCCCAATATTCCTCCAGGACCTGGGCAGGGCCCTCATGGAGTCCAGCTCAGACTCTCTCAACAGTTCTCATCTCTATCCAGTCCTTGATGAATGAAAAGCCCTACCACAATGAGCCAGGCTTCAAACACGTGAGTGGCCTTGTTTAATGATTACTAACAATGAAATTGACTTACCTTCACAACTGAGTGTCACTGAAGTTTTAACGTTTTTACAAACAACTTTTGAGCACTAAGAAGGTCATAAACTAAAACATCGTAAACTAAAACATCATAAACTATAGCATCAAAGAACCTATCTATCTCCAACATATCAAAACTCTTTACAATAATCATTTATTTGTTGTTTTTGTTGAAATTTTATTCTTAACTGAATATCTCCCATCAAAACAATTGAAATAACAACAAAAAATTCCATTTAGTATATGCCATTTAATTGTTTATTATTTAATTTTTACAATTAAGTTTGACTTGCTAAGGATGTTTTATTTACATTTTACGAATGAATTATAAAAAAACTGAGCCACTAAAGGAGATTGTTAAAAAAATAGTAGCTTGACTGGAGAATAAAACTGGTGTCAAATGTGTGGAGGGATCTATAGAGGCATTAATTTGTGTGTGATGTGATTTGTAAATTTAAAATTATTGCTGGCTGGGACTTCCAAAGGTAAGTTAAAATTAAAAGTATAGAATAAAATTTTGGTTCCAGACTTGGGTCAGGTACGGTAACTTAAGTATATATTTATCCACAGGAGAGAACTTCAGGTGACTCTAAGCATTACAATGCAATCATACAACATGAGACAATTCGTGTGGCGGTGTGTGACATGATTGATGGCAACATAAGGATACCTGATACATTGAGGTCAGTTTACTGATACATTCAGGTCAGTTTACTGATACATAGCTTGAGATTTTAGGACACCAGTGGGGCTAGTTCACTATAATGTAAATGATGAGGATATATATGGCATCCCTTCGTCTTCACAGGAGGATTGAATAGCTATTGACACTTCATCAAATGGCAGTCTCTGCTGCATTTCTCGCAGGAGAACCTTGACTCCTCATTAAGTTTGGCTTTCCGTATTGCTCTTTTTGTTGCAAGGGCTTCGTTTCGCGCATCTTCTGGCTTTTTTTTTACCTCTTCATAATCTGCTGTTTGCCAGCTAGAACAGTGCTCAGCGATGTTCTCCCATTCGCCGATGTAAACGGGGATGTATGGACACCATAAGTATACATTAATATGTAGCTTTTGCTAATAATAGGATACAAAATAAATTGAGGGTCTTTTTTTAATACTATGTTAATAAACCTGAGTACCGGTATGTAAATTTTGAAGAACTATAATGATAGTATAAGCCCACTGTAAAAGTGAGGCAATGTTTCCTGTACCTTGACCCAGTTATTTTGGTTTCAGGGTTGTGATGGAGAGCTCCTTCCCAGACTATTACAAATATTATGTCCAGGTGTGTGAATCCAATCTCCATCTGGATGCCATGGATATGAATGTAAGGAAACCTGATAGTCATTTGTCCTTTGAAAGGACTTGCATTTTCATTTCAATTTCTGTTCATATTTGTTATATTCTGGGTTTTTTTTTTTAAGATTGATCACAAAGTTCAGATAAACTTTTGGGTGGTCTTAATGAAGTACAAGTAAGTTTTAGGTGATCATACCAAGTCCTGGTGAAATTTGTAAGTGAACAGTCGGTACAGGTAAACTTGTGAGTGGTCATTAAGTCCAGGTAAATGTGTGAGTGATCATTAAGTCCATGTCAAGTTGTGAGTGGTCATTAAGTCCACATCTTGTGATTGGTCATTAAGTCCACATCTTGTGAGTGGTCATTAAGTCCCGGTAAACTTGTGAGTGATCCATGTCAACTTGTGAGTGGTCATTAAGTCCAGTTGAACTTGTGAGTGGTCCATGTCAACTTGTGAGTGGTCATTAAATCCATATCAACTTGTGAGTGGTCATTAAGTCCAGTTGAACTTGTGAGTGGTCCATGTCATTAAATCCATATCAACTTGTGAGTGGTCATTAAGTCCAGTTGAACTTGTGAGTGGTCCATGTCAACTTGTGAGTGGTCATTAAATCCATATCAACATGTGAGTGGTCATTAAGTCCAGTTGAACTTGTGAGTGGTCCATGTCAACTTGTGAGTGGTCATTAAGTCCAAATTAACTTGTAAGTGGTCCATGTCAACTTGTGAGTGGTCATTGAATGCAGGTAAACTTGTGAGTGGCCATTAAGTCCAGGTCAAATCAAAACCAATCATTTTTTTGCCCCTCAAAACTTTTGACCACCTCCAAAAGGTTTTATGCACCAGATGTCAACATGTTAAACTATTGTTGATCAGCGTTATCATTATTTCACTCTACTGCAGGATCCTTTTGGTGACGCTCGTCCCAAGTTCGACTTCAAGGGTTCACTGAAGCGACTGAGGGCCATAAGGGCAAGACTTGACAACAAAACAACTGAATCTGATAGTGAGGATGAAGAGGACGATGATGATGAGGACAAGGAGAGCGACAAAGAGCCGGGGGAGGACGGGAACAGTTGACGCCAGGAGAATAAGAATGACCAGGGCACAGGAGGTGACCACACAATGGCCAGATGTGGGGGGTGTAACTGTGTCTGCGTGCTGCTTTGAGGGACAGGACTTGGACGTTTTGTGGTGATGTGCATTCATCACATTAAATGTAGAGGAACAGATCAATGAACAGCTGAATTGACGGAAGGTTATAAAAAGAATAATTTAAGTAATGTCTCCCTGGCCAGGATCATTCTTATATTCATGTTGGTGTAAATTTATTGTTATTGTGATAAGGGGAGCTATGTCTTTGAGAGAATTGATGTACACATAATGGACTGTATGATATTGTTGACAGCATATGATGTGTTATGACTGTGGAATGGTGTACATGGGACTGTATGATGTACACATTTATTCAGTTTATGAAGATGATGTAAGGTAATTTGACTGTATAATGGTGATGTAAATGTAATATTGGGTAGAAGATAGTGATGTAAGGAAATATTGACTGAATTATGGTATTTTGAATATTGGTGTCAGAAGAAAAAAAGAGTGAGACAAGTTAATTTGGTGTACCTCAGTTTATCACTTACTCCCATTAAAAAATTTTCATATATAGGTAATTCGAGATTTGACTAATGTCCTACCATATGTCAATATAGATTCAAAGAGAAGGGAATTTCAGAACTAATTGCTTTAAGGTTAGGTATTTTTAAACTATTTATGTGATAATTTTAACATTTATATATGTGATTAATGTCAAAGACACAATTACATATCTAAAATCTTACTTTTGAAACACTCATTAAGTAATGTATTTATTTCTATTGACACATTTTTTTTTCCCACAGACTATATACATTTCTTTACACATTGAGTATACCTTTTTGTTTACAGAACAGCTTAATAAGACTAGCTTATTTTATGCATCTAATATGTTGCTTCTGAGCATTTCAATGTATTAAAGATAACAATAACTTTTCCCTTGTTATCATTCAACATTTCATTGGTTGATGTGTGCAGTGGTTGGCATATGCGGCTCTTTAACGACCTGAGTGCTGCTCGGCCAGATGGCCAGAAATCGGTTTTGACTCCGAAAAACATGGTTATTGACAAGAAATTTGGCTCTCAAAAAAAAGTTTAATCGTCCTGCTACTGATTTTTGGCTCTTTTGACTAATGAGTTTGCCGACCACTGATATAGTGCTACGTTTTATGCTTGATGAACTGTAAAAACGGTTGAATGTTTTTTAAGTAAACAGGCATAAGCTGGTAATGTAATAAATGCTTATAAATCCCTTGAGTTGATCAGTTTGCGGTTACCATTAGCAACAACTGATGTAGGTAGTTCACTGAGAGAATTGGTGTCTTGATGCTACTCCATGACCAGACTGATGTGAGAATCACGTTTTTCATTACTTAATGGAAAGTGGAGTTCAAATCTGGTGGTGCAAGTATAAAACCATATAAATATTAATAAGCTACAGTGCACTATTAGAATCTGCTGCGGTATCTTGTTTAATACCTTCAAATATAAAATGTTACATCAGTTTGTGAAGTGTCAGGCCTGCTTCGGGTACTGTAAGAGTAGTAAAACAATCAAATGAACATAGCTCTTTTAAAAGAATTGTAATATTTATTATTATATTGTCATAGAATTGTAATATTTATTATTATATTATCGTTAATATGCAGCTTAAAACAAAGTTTAACTTTAAACCTCTGTAGCATCCAACACCTCTTAGATACACTTGCAAAGCCACTAAATGGAAAACAAGTTTTAAAAAGCATGTCAAGATTGTAGTTGCAGAAATCAGCTGCAAACAAAGAAAGTAAGACAAATAACATGAAAAGAAGCGACTCTAAAGAAGCAACCAATGAAAGATAGATCAGGAGCAGTTCATGCAGGAAGAAAGAAAACATTCCATAGTCCTATTATATGTGCTAACTTATCCAATTCTTGAATCACAACAGAAATAACTTAGAACAAATGATTTAATAATCAATAATCCAAACACAAGTTTTTATTAATTTTAGTATTTTATTCTTTGCATTTTTAAAGATATTTTGCTTTCTTTATAAGGTTTTTTTTTCACTTAGAAGTGGGGACTGTAACAAAGTTTTGATGAGAAAAAACATAAGAGACAAAAAATGGAATTGTGTTATGAGCCTGCTATTATTTAAACATGAACACTGAATAGTACTGAACACAAGAAATCATATTAAATGGCTGTATTTTACTTGGCATTAGCGGCTTGAGCATTACGTATTTACTAGAGAGAAAAAGACAAATTCACATATTTGAAACAGCCTCTCAAGTTGTTTTAAATGTTAAGTTACTTTGCAGAGAAAGAAAAACTTTCAGAAGGCTTTTAAGCAAAATCTTTGAACAGAATGGCCAGCCACATACACAATACCCTAAAAATCTAATTCTTGGTTTTTCTCTTATTTATTTACTTAATCCTAAGAAGCATTCACCACATACACATTATTTTCTCTTGTTTCCAGACTCTCACAAAACAAGCACGCGCAACGACTCGATATGCTAGTTAGTGCTAGGATGATCCACTCTTATAAATCCTCCCTACTGCTGTATCTTCTGTGTCCAGGTTGGGCCGGTGGGGGTTGAGAGTTGAAGGTTGTTGGCTTTTCATCTTGCTCCACAGGGGCATTCTCTGCAAAGGTTCTCAATGAAGTATAATGAGGGGCCTGGTTAAATTTGTTGTAATATTTTCCCCCCACATACAGCTTGAAAGAGGGAAATCTTGTGATGTTCTCATTTTCACATAAGGCTGAAAAAAAAAATTGAACGATTTAGTAGTGAGAACATTAGTAAGATTCTCTAAGGTAGGTATGAGGTGATAAGGATGGCATGAAAAGATGTGGTGAGGTGACATTCAGGGCCAGTAGTAAAAAACATTCTTTCTTCCCTATGCTTTAAGGAAAAAGAATTACAAGTTAGTACAACTAGATTTTCAACCTATTTTTAAAAAATAATGATTATTTGGTTTGAACTTAAAACTTTCTACTTTATTACATCTTCCCTTGCCATTCTTGTTTTGATTTTTCTAATTCTGCAACTAACTAACTTTTCTTCCAACTTTTCTCATCCGATCCTTTCAAAAAGTTAGTATGGTATGTTTCTTAATTGAAATTTAATCAAATAATCCCTGGAATATGGAAGGCAAGTAAATAAAATATACAAATTGAAATTATAAATCACTATCCTGTAAAAATGCCCCCCTAGTCGCAGATTAGGTTGCAAATAGGTGTATGAACAGGGATGGGGATAAGTTGAGGAAACAAAGACTTCAGAGGTCACAAATGTTCATTTATTTAATTCACTGGTCAAGCTTGCTGTCATAAAGAATCTTCCTTGTCAATTAAGTATTCAGCCCAATCAAAACAATTTAATTAAACCTAATGAGAACTATTTAACATAATTTAACAAAATGTTACATTTCTTTATAATTAATTATGTTCTCATTTCCCTTAAAATGATAAATGCTGAATCATAATAGGTTGAAGATATTTGTTACAATGGTACTTATGTTATAAATTGTTATCCTGCTGGGATGCCAGAACTGAGTGAGTTGACAATTTATTTTAGTTTTCTTACCATCATCTTTAGTGCAATCTACAGCAGCAAAGGACCGGTTCTTAACAGACACAGTGTTGGCAGCTTTGACAAAATGGGGCTTAGCATTCTGACAAAACTGACACTCAGGATTATAAAACATGACCAAGGCTGCAGCTTTTTCATCTGAAATAGACAATTCACAATGTAGGTTACTGGGCTCTAAGAATAAGCACATACCATTATTTTTCATAGTACATATTATCTTTTGTTTACAAGTATTAATAAATATTATCTAACCCGAATTTCAAGAGGCTTCCTTAATGTGGTACTCATGAAAGTGCAGGCAAAAAACATTTTAAATCACTGTCCAACTTTCAGTCATCTTCAATGTTTAAACAAAAAAACATTTCTAGATTTATCCACTTCAACACGATTGTTTTATCCGAGTCTTGAGAAACATGAATAAATCCTGACTTTGGAAAAACTACTCCATTCCCACTTATTCAAACCCCATGGTTAAAACTATTACATGATTTGTTACATTTTTGTGTCTGATAAATTACATCATGAACATTTGTAATGACTATAAAAGCACCATTTTATCAAAAGAAGCATAGTGCCGCTCTACACGTGGGGTTTAATTAACTTCACTTACTAATAAACTGATGGAAATCTTTCTTGCTTAAGTTCTTCACATAGCGGGACTTTACAAAAGGAACAGACTTGTCGTCCTTCTTGGAACCTTTTCCTGAAGACATGTCGTCTGCGTCTTCTCCGTACAGAGAGCTACAGAAGAAGTCAATATTTTAGTGAACATACAATTAGCTTCAATTTTCTAAACTAAATATATTATTTTTAACATTCACGTGTCCTCACACCCCCCCCCCCTTACACATTTTCAAGCCTCTCTCTCTTTCATATCCCAATCCCTCACACCATTATTGAGCATTTTCACAACAAGGTCAGGTTTTATAAACTGCAGCAGATCAAAGGTCATCTCTCTAGCAAAGACTAGCTCATTTCCCTACTCAATGACAATGTCAATCACCACTGGTTTGTCACAGCATATAAACGCAGCAATGGGGCAATATATCCCACGGGTACTACTTGAGTACCCGTATCTATAAGCATTGTTTGTCACGGGCATATATCCCACAAGTACTACAGGAGTATCTATAAGCATTATGTTAAGATTAACTTGCATAGAAATAGAAAAGGTCTACTCACTTTATCATAAACTGGACAAGATCTTCCTTAGCCCTACCACTAGTGTATTCTGTTTCTTGCCCGTCCCTGAAATATGGCAACAAAAATTCACTAGTAGAAGTTAAATGAGTTACAAAAATATACTGTAAATATGTGCACCAAATAGAAAAATAGAAGCAATGTCATCATGTTATTTTCTTGACTAGGCTTAAAGTCACTGAAATATTTTAAAGCATTATGTTTATTTTACAAAGGGAAAAAAAACAACCAACAAAATACTAGTATGGCGGAAACAAGGTGTGAAAGAAAGAATGATCTAAGCATCTGAGAGAAGCAGGAGTGCCAACAGTGCAAGGACTGTAGCACAGCTACCAAGTACAAGCAAATATCCATTGATTCACAAGGGAAAGTTAAACCAGAGGGTGATAAAAACCACAACAGTTAAACAAAGCTACAAAAATTACATTAGTTAAACCAGAGGGAAAATCAGATCTGTTAAACCATTGAGCAAAACTATGTCAGTTAAACCTGTGCACTGAGTGGTCACGACTATGTCAGTTAAACTTGTAGACTGAGTAGTCACAACTATGTCAGTTAAACCAGTACACTGAGTGGTCACAACTATGTCAGTTAAACCTGTACACTGAGTGGTCACAACTATGTCAGTTAAACCAGTAGACTGAGTACCGGGTAGTCAAAACTATGGCAGTTAAGCCAGTAGACTGAGTAGTCAAAACTATGTCAGTTAAACCAGTAGACTTAGTAGTCAAAACTATGTCAGTTAAACCAGTAGACTTAGTAGTCAAAACTATGTCAGTTAAACCAGTAGACTGAGTAGTCAAAACTATGTCAGTTAAACCAGAAGAAAGTAGTCAAAACTATGGCAGTTAAACCAGAAGAAAGTAGTCAAAACTATGGCAGTTAAGCCAGTAGACTTAGTAGTCAAAACTATGTCAGTTAAACCAGAAGAAAGTAGTCAAAACTATGGCAGTTAAACCAGAAGAAAGTAGTCAAAACTATGGCAGTTAAACCACTAGACTGAGTACCGGTAGTCAAAGTATGTCACATAAACCAGGGCGTAAAATCAGGTCATTGAAATCAGCATGAAACATAACCTCAGTTAAACTAAGATCATTTCAATTAAATTGATGGCCGAAATCAGGTCAGTTTAAGTTAAATCAGTGGTGAAAATGAAATAAGCTCCATCAATGTCAAAGTGGAAAATGAGGTCAGCCACATCAATGGCAACGTGGAAAATGAGGTCAGCTAAATCAATGTCAATGTGGAAAATGAGGTCAGCTACAACAGTGTCAAGGTGGAAAATGAGGCCAGCTCCATCAGTGTCAATGTGGAAAATGAGGTCAGCTACATCAATGTCAATGTGGAAAATGAGGTCAGCTACATCAATGTCAAGGTGGAAAATGAGGTCAGCTCCATCAATGTCAATGTGGAAAATGAGGTCAGCCACATCAATGTCAATGTGGAAAATAAGGTCAGCTACATCAATGCCAAGGTGGAAAATGAGGTCAGCTCCATCGGTGTCAATGTGGAAAATGAGGTCAGCTAAATCAATGTCAATGTGGAAAATGAGGTCACCTACATCAGTGTCAAGGTGGAAAATGAGGTCAGCTACATCAATGTCAATGTGGAAAATGAGGTCAGCTCCATCAGTGTCAATGTGGAAAATGAGGTCAGCTCCATCAGTGTCAATGTGGAAAATGAGGTCAGCTCCATCGGTGTCAATGTGGAAAATGAGGTCAAATACATAAGTGTCAATGTGGAAAATGAAGTCAGCTCCATCAGTGTCAATGTGGAAAATGAAGTCAGCTCCATCAGTGTCAATGTGGAAAATGAGGTCAGCTCCATCAGTGTCAATGAGGAAAATGAGGTCAGCTCCATCAGTGTCAATGTGGAAAATTAGGTCAGCTCCATCAGTGTCAATGTGGAAAATTTGCACAAAGCAAAAGTTCAAATGGGAACTGGTGTTTTTTGCTGCTTTTTTTCTGCTGTTCCTCTTATTTCCTTCCTGTAAGTAATGATTCTACTTCTGGAAGATACAACAACGCGGGTGTCTGGATAAGAGAGAATTCCTAGCCACGGAAAATTTCAAGCTCGTAAGCTACATGGAAACTGAACGCCGCGTGTACATTGAACGCATCTGTAGGAAACTGAACGCATCTGTCAGAAACTGAACATCTCTGACGGAAACTGAACCCCTCTGACCTCTGTCAGAAACAGAACACCTCTGTCAGAAACAGAACACCTCTGTCAGAAACAGAACACCTCTGTCAGAAACTGTACCTCTCTGACCACTGTAGGAAACTGAACGCATCTGTCCCTGACTGGAATTTGATTTCTACTTTTAAATAAACCAGTTTATAGTCTTCTGATCACCATAGCCAGTCTAGTGCATGTAATTATTATAATAGTTATAAATAGACATAGTTAAATACTATCCGATACGATTATATGTCATCTAACTCATTACGGAAAAATCGCCTTATGGACCTATAGAGCTCCCACCCCCATATAGCTCTCAATATCGCCCCTTGAGTGTCTTATATCTCATTCAGAACCAATGCAATTCATGAATTATAGTAACCATTAAAGGAATACAGTAAATTACACAAACCTCTAAAAATGACTGCACTCGGATGGTTCACCTTGGGGAAAAAACATGACAACAATGCATCCTTCGATGACGTAAGAGCACACAGACGCAGTCACAGTGTGCATTCTAATTTGAGTCCCAATGGCTCCAGAGTTGCGCATCAAACTGCGCACATGCCTTAGCATGATTAGACAGCTAAATGCAAGAGAGCTAGGTGAATTGATCGGATCCTGCTCTTTGGCCACTTGGGGGACTGAGGCGCTTACATAAGAGATATCATCTTTCCCATCATTTGACATCATTGTCATTTATTCTCAAACAGTCGTTGGCTTTCACCGCTCTCTGAGCGTACTTAAATGACTTTCATTTACAGGGACACAATTCCTAGATGGTAAAAACTTCGTTCTTTATAGATTTCCCCAATCACAGAATTGTAAGGAGCACACGCGGGTATTAAAATTAAAACTTTAATTTTGTCCAAGCTTAATTTAGCAGTCAAAAAATAAAAAATCCGTCTTGGACAACTTGAAATCTGAGTCATTGAATGGCGCTACAGGTATCGTTGTGTGCAAACACGGCTGACAATCTGAGGCATTGAATGGCGCTACAGGTACCGTTGTGTGCAGACACGGCTGACAATCTGAGTCATTGAATGGCGCTACAGGTATCGTTGTGTGCAAACACGGCTGACAATCTGAGGCATTGAATGGCGCTACAGGTATCGTTGTGTGCAAACACGGCTGACAATCTGAGTCATTGAATGGCGCTACAGGTACCGTTGTGTGCAAACACGGCTGACAATCTGAGTCATTGAATGGCGCTACAGGTACCGTTGTGTGCAAACACGGCTGACAATCTGAGTCATTGAATGGCGCTACAGGTACCGTTGTGTGCAAACACGGCTGACAATCTGAGTCATTGAATGGCGCTACAGGTACCGTTGTGTGCAAACACGGCTGACAATCTGAGTCATTGAATGGCGCTACAGGTACCGTTGTGTGCAAACACGGCTGACAATCTGAGTCATTGAATGGCGCTACAGGTACCGTTGTGTGCAAACACGGCTGACAATCTGAGTCATTGAATGGCGCTACAGGTACCGTTGTGTGCAAACACGGCTGACAGTCTGAGTCATTGAATGGCGCTACAGGTACCGTTGTGTGCAAACACGGCTGACTTTGACTTTAACTCTACAACAACGGCTGCGTTTTAATGTTACTGTCAGCGGCTATGCCTGAACTCAAATAACGCCTGCACTTGAATGCTTTGAGTTGCACTTGAATCAAAACGTTTCGAGATGTATCACAAAGATATACTACAAGGACAATGAGAGTCAGCTTACACGTGGGGAGAGCTGCTCTTACCTAAATAAAAAGGTAGCGGCTGTCGTGTGTGTGTGTGTGTTAATGACTAATAAGTGTGTGGCATGTGTGTGCTGCTCATGGTGGCTTCACACAGTGCAATCATACTCTCCCCTGACGTTGTTTATATGAGTCGGTGGGAATGCACATGCCGTGACATCATGCACTGAGCCCAGTCATTCTATGACGTTGTCAGCAATTGGGTCCCCCCTCCCTCCAATTTGCCTCAGTCTTTTTTTTTAATGAGACTTTCTTTCTGCCCAGAGATCAGTCAAGATGGTAGCCATCAAGTTTTATTTCGCCACGTGACCCTCTCGCCACGCTTGATCGCGTTCTACCTCGTGCTGACCTGCAAGGTCGCATCTGAGGTGATGACAAATAGTTACAGCTCCGGTAGGCAGGGTTGAGTGAGAGGGGGACTGGGGAGGTGAGAGGGGGACTGGGGAGGTGAGAGGGGGACTGGGGAGGTGAGAGGGGGACTGGGGAGGTGAGTGATGGGGCGATTAGAAAAGGTGATTTTACAAAAATCAACCCCACCCCTTGGCTTACAATAACCAGCGGTCCTAACTGTGGGACTGTGGGGTGGGCTGGAAAGGGGACGGGGAGGGGGGGCTTGTGGCAAGACATGTCGGCTATTAGATCGGACCAATGGACGGGAAGAGACCTGGGGTACAAAATGCCCCATTGTTTTATTTCTACTTATTAGTTTTATGCCAGGGTCAGTCACTACACCAGGGATTTTGTCAGCAGTTGTTTTAAAAATCAAAACAAACAAAACCTATAGTGCCTCACAACCCTTCCGTCCAAACTTTCTTTGAAATCTTTGCTCTCTGCTTTTTTTCCCCTCTCTTATAAAGATTCTTTTAATACATTTTTTTTTAAAAAGTTTTAATCCTAAATATTGATGTTGAAACTTAAACTGGATTTGTGAATTAAAAGATAAACACCCATTATATAAGTTTGAACCAGACGACGCCAGTCAAATCTGCCAGCCAACCAGCCAAGTCTGCCAGCCAGGCCAGTCAAATCTGCCAGCCAGCCAAATCTGCCAGCCAGGCCAGTCAAATCTGACAGCCAGCCAGTCAAATCTGCCAGCCAAGCCAGCCAAATCTGACAGCCAGGCCAGTCAAATCTGCCAGCCAGGCCAGTCAAATCTGCCAGCCAGCCAGCCAAATCTGACATAATTCATTGAACTGAAATAAATTTTAGCTGGAAGGAACAAAAACAGATCTGGTTCACAAAGCCAACAGAAAGTTTAAAACTTGATGTCTAAATATTCACTATGCAATGTATGATGTTTAGAAAAGTTAGTTTGTCCACTCTATCAAGCTCAGTCTCATAGCAAAACATTTTATTAAGGCCACTTACTAAAAATGTATCATTTACTTGTATGAAACATTCACAGACAATATTCCTTCAACAAGCAAATGGATATTTTTTTTTGGGGGGGGGGGGGGGGGTCCCCCTTTCCTCAAGGGGGAATCTACTCATGATGTATACAGTGTATAGTGGACATCCAATGGCATATCAGATGTTTGCCCAAAAACAAACTTGAATATTTGACTTCACTAATCATTGTTTGACATTATAAATAATTGTTTAAATGTTTAACATAGCAAAATGATTGTTTGACATAAACAAGAAAAAGAAAAACTGTTTCAATACAAAAGTTTAGCAGAACAAATAACTGGCTTCACAATTAATTGATAGAAATAACAAATGAATGGCTTCACTGGATACCGTTAATGTGTCTTGCTTTGGCGTCAATGGTTACTACAGCTAAAGAAAGGGCTCCCTTTCAAGTGGTTTAAATAGCTATACAGTTAATGAGAAAGGCTTTGGGGTCAATGGTAACTACAGCTTAAGAAAGGGCTCCCTTTCAATTGGTTTAAATCAGGCATGCACAACATAATGTGCCCCGCGAGCACCCTCTTGGCGGCCCGCGAAATAATGAAATATTCTTAATTATTTTCTTAATAGCTCCCCCCCCCCCCCCCCCCCCGTCCTATTATCTTTCGGCCCGCACAAGTTTTTCATAAAGTATTATGGCCTGCACAAGGTTTTAATAAAGTATTACAGCCCGCCATACATTTTGAGTTGTGCAGGCCTGGTTTAAATAGATATACTAGTTAATGAGAAAGGTTCCATATAGAAATGGGTTCAATTATATTATAGATAATGAGAAGGGGTTTCATATAGAAAAGGGTTCAATAGATATATTAGTTAATTAGAAAGGCCCCATACAGAATTGGGCTCAATAGATAGTGAACTGTACAGAAATTGAGAGTTAACTGTTGGATAGCTATAGCTTTAGGGTGTTGGGTGGCTGAGTGTTCTAAACTGTGTCAATCCCAAGCTTGTGGCCTGGAGTTCAAGCCTAGACAAGCTAAAACACCACCGGCACCCTGAGTGGATGGGACCAAGCTTGTGGCCTGGAGTTCAAGCCTAGACAAGCTAAAACAACACCGGCACCCTGGGTGGATGGGACCAGTGATCCCTGACAACACCTGTGATCTAAAATGCATAAAGAGCACAAAGTGAAGGACGCAAAAAGACACAGCTGGGCATCTGCTGCATCCTGGTCTATTTTCAGTCATTGGATCAAATAGGTCTGAGAGAGTGAGGCTGACAATGCGGGTAACGTCTCCCTCACTTTCAACAAGCCAAGTCATCACCCAGTCTAGCCGTTGGATCAGATAGACAAGGATGAGGAGAGTGAGACTGAGTAACTCTCTCTCACTTTAAACAAGCCAAGTCATCACCCAGTCTAGCCGTTGGATCAGATAGACAAGGATGAGGAGAGTGAGACTGAGTAACTCTCTCTCACTTTAAACAAGCCAAGTCATCACCCAGAGTTGCCGTTGGATCAGATAGACAAGGATGAGGAGAGTGAGACTGAGTAACTCTCTCTCACTTTAAACACGCCAAGTCATCTGCTCATGGGAAGGGTGAACAACAAAATTAAAAGCTTTAGCTACCATTTTAATGCCAAGGTTAAAGCACTGTCCTCATCTATCCATCAATTCATCGTTTTATGGATAGCTTTATGTGGGTTTTTCCAACAATTTTATTGGCATGCTCTACTTTCTGTTGCTTGAATAATTCATAAGTCATAATAGATGACTCCATCGGAGACTTCCTCATGAGGTAAACTTTTACGTTTTGTTTATTTTCAAACACCTTGGACATACGTCGCATAAATTACTATATATTAATTAAATAATTCCAAGTAAGTTTGAATTTCTCCCTTCTAAACAAATTTATTTTCATAATTCATAACTTACGTGAAAAACTTTACTGAAAAAAAAAAATAAGAGAAAGAATAGATTAGATAAATTTCAATTATATGTGCATAGGGGAATAAAGTTAATTTTGAATGCTTGGTTTGGGTACTTTATTAAAAATTGATATTTTTTGGAGTAAATACCTAAATTTATAGATAGATACTTTTTAGATCAGTTTGGTTTAGAATTTAGCACAAGAGATTTCTCCTCAGTTTGATTTTAAAATATGGTTCCATAATTTTGCATAAAAATTTGTCAAGAATATGATTTGGAATTTGCAGTTAAACTGGAAATTTATGGATGGTTTGTTGAAAAAAAAAATTGTTATTTATCTATATGTCATTGATTAAGTGTTAGATGACAAATTGTGATAAAGAAATCTTGCAGTTACTTACAAGTTGGGAATCCCTTAATGTTGAACTTCTCAGCCAAGTCTTTCTCTACTGTAGCATCGACAACTCCAAGTACTCCCAACTGAGGACACATTATGTAACAAAGATTATTGTCAGAGGTAAATGATGATGAAACATCAAGCTAAAAGGGCAGATTTTTATTACAGCAACCCAACAGAGGTGCAAACTGGAAAGCACATTGACAGGATCCAATGCTAATGACAATCTAGAAAAATTTTAGATGTAAAAGATGTGACTTACCCCTTCCTTCTGGACTATTTCTGCAGCTTCTGCAAAGTCTGGTTTCATCTGCTTACAATGGCCACACCCTGTTAAACGGAAAGATGAGTCTTTAAAACCTCGGAAATACAAGATAACGCTTAAAGAAACATCTTGGTAACATCTTTTGATTATTATTAATTTTGGGTAGTTAAAAGAAATTCATGTCAGGTATCTGTTGATGTCCAAGGGGTGGACTGTGACAAGATGGGATTTTTAAAAAATGGCCAAGTACAAAATGTAATGGTCGACTGTTTTCTGACAAACACTGAACTTACATGGGGCATAGAACATGACCAGAACTTGGACGTTGTCTGCTATGACAGAGTCGATGTTGGCTGACGTCAGGAAGACAAGACTTTTGTAGCCAGGGAAGGCTTTCCACTGATCCTCCAAGGACTCAGCTGGTGGGGGGCTCGGTGTAGGGGCTGGGTTTTGGGGGTCATTCATGAAGGTGATGAAATCAAGTTCCTGGAGATACAGACAAGCACACTAGTAGATCTGACACATGTTGATACAGACAAGCACACTAGCAGATCTGCCACATGTTGCTACAGACAAGCAGACTAGTAGATCTACCACATACTGATATACATAATTTCAATAGTAGATCTGCTACGCATCAAATATTGATTTATCAAACAATAAAGGGATAGCTTAAGCATAATAGAAGAGTACTACATTAAAACTATTGCTGTATAAAACAAGAATTGAAAGAATGTAACCAAATGTGTGTACCTCTCTTCCACCCATGTATTTCTGGGAGTTCTTGCCATAGTTGAAATATTTGAATGTTGGATAGCCCTTGACATCATGAGTGCTGCAGGTCCCTGTCTGAACAGTGCAGTCAACAGCAGCAAATGCCACCTGAACATATCAGTAAAAATGGAGACCAATCAGATCGGACGACACAAAGAGGTTCAATAACTTTCAATTCAACTGTATCACACAATAGCTATGTTAAAGTTCATTTATGTTCCAAATATATGAAACAACCTACTATTGCAAACTTCAATGCCCTTATAACACTAATCAGATTATAAAAACCAATCGTTCTCCTAATCCTAATCATCCACAGACACTAATCAAACCATAAAAAAAAGTTATTCTCCTAATCATCCACTGACACTAATCCATCTGATAAAACACAATAATTATTGGAATTCATCCTCACACTCACAGACTCATCTGGTACGAACTAGTCATTCTGTCATGGATTCATCAGATACTAATCCTCAGACTGATTCTTCTGGTAACAACTAGTCATTCTGTCATGGATTCATCAAACATTGATCTTCCTGATAAAAATCGGTCGCTCTCTAGCTCATCCCATTAAACAAATACATCTATTAAAAAAACTCTTCTTCTTCTTCTTCTATATATTAAGGGCCCACGATCAATTTATGGTTCATTCTTGCTCCTATGCATGTAGGTGGGATTTCCAGTACTTCTGTGCCTGGTGTTGATGAGGATATTTCACTGGTTGCAAGGGGTACTCAGCGAGGGTATCATGAACTGGGGCTTTCAAGGCTTGAGGCAATAGACGCAAATGTGTCAGGTGTTGTCGCCTCAACTGTTCCCTTTGCAAGCTTGTTCCAGTCCCTGATTGGAATGAGCGATTCCTGTAATGGCTTCTTGCTGGTATGAGCCGGAACTGCCTGTCATGGCCTCATCACTGTCTATGGGAGAGAGGAACGAGTTTCTATTTAATGCTGGAGCAGAGGACCAGCCCATTATTTATCTTGTACATCATGGAGAGCCTGGATAGTCGTCGTTATTCCTCCAATGATGACCAGCCCAGTGTTTCCAGCATGCTGCCAACACTAGAGGTATTCCTGAAGCGGTTCAGGATAAAGCGTGCTGCCCGGTCGCTGGACCGCCTCCAACCTGTCATTTTTTTGGGTAAATGGATCCCAGACTGAAGATGCAAAATCTAAAAGCGGCCGGACAAAGGCTTTATAGCCTTTTTCTTTCACACTGGAGTTGCCGATCTTTAGATTTCGCCTTAAGAACCCTAGGGTCTTGTTTAGGGGTGTGCCGGAATCCGGTCTAGAATCCGCTTCCGCCGGATTTTGCACTATCCGGTGAAATCCGGTTCCGCCGGATTTACATGTATCCGGAACAACCGCAATCCGGAATATACCGGATTTCGGAATTTGCCAGATTTTGTGACTCACCGGATCATAATCTGAAATAAAAGTAATTCTCTTTCCCGAATTCCACACGATCACGATACATTAATCGATTGTTTCGAGCGTTGAGCTTGTTTAATGTTTAATATTCAGTACATACCAGAGGCTAGAGTCAGCACCGCTAATAGTGGCCAATAGTGTAGGGACTTTGATAAGAAAATTTAAACTTTTTGTAAAAATAAACCAATGGCATAGTTGAAAAGATGTAATTTTTTAAAGAATTATAACACCAANAACCGATTGAGATCCTGTTGAAGTTGGTCCTGGTCGGATCTGTTGGCCATCGTTCTATATACCACTGTGTCATCTGCCAACAGTCTTTCTTGGGATGTCAGTTTCTCGGGTAGGTCATTTTTTTAATTCCCCCCCCCCCGACAATATCACTTACTGTTATGTTTTTAAAATGTTGTTATTTCCAACAATAAACATTCACATAAATATAATACATACAAGTCCTCAATAATGTTGACTCTATGCTTGTCTCGGGAACACACTGTCCATACACACTGTCTACAGGTCCAGCGCATGCGTGCCGGTTGACCCGGTTGGCTGTCTGGACGGTATAGTCCGCTAGTCCAACTATAACACTTACCTTTGGATCATCTTTAAATTTATCAGCTGCTGCCATGAACTCAGGCTTTGCCTTTTTACAGTGACCACACCCTAAAGAAATTATATAGATATTTATAATGATAAATATTTATATAAGATTATGACTATGACAACACCCTTAAAAGATTTTACAGCAATAAATGTTGAAGTATTTAACCATCTAGTTTAAACACTTTTTGTTACACTTAAAACAGAGACCACATCAACTTTGTTTCAAATGCTCTTGTTACAAAGTTCACCCAAAATTTAAACCCATCATATAGGGGTTTTTACCTTTTTTTGAACTCAGAAACACGCAAAGTCTGATTATAAAAATACGGTAACAAACAATTCAATTATTAAGAAAAGCACCAACTACTTCATTGAAGGATTTTATATGAACAATTACATTTCTAAACAAAGAGCTACACTGAGATCTTCGAACAAATGCGTGTTATTTTTAATTGTTGTTTAATAAGTAAACGCCACCCCCCCACCACCACCCCATCCTTGTAAAGCTTGTTTCTATCTATTCTTATTCATTATATCAAAATCTTTCAAAAGACTATGAACCTTGTCAACTGCTGCTCTACACTATAATAAGTTTGCAACAACACATATTATATGTAGCGCAGAAACTAAAATATATGATGAAATATATTTCACATTTAAAAGCAAGACAACATAGCTTCACAATGAAGATGAAATTGTTATTAAGTAACAATAACTTGTATAATGAGGGGGGGGGGGGGGGGGGGGGGGTGTGGGGTGTCAAATACTCCGCCTGGTCTTATATCTTATGATGATGGCAAATATTCCGATGTCTAATATTCCAATGGCAAATCTTCCTTGGTCACAACACGGACTAGTGTGATTCAATACACTAAGAGGTTCATAGTACATTATGGGTCTATTTTCACAGAACTAAAACATCCACTTGGTAGATACAACGAAGCTGATACATAAAATACATCTGGCAGAAAAATATTATCCTCAGGCAAAAGCCCCACAGCGAATATAACCAAAATACTATCTCTCTCTGTCTAGCTCACTCTCACTCTGTCTAGCTTACTCTCTCTCTCTAGATCTCTCTGACGCTCAAAATCGTTGTCTCCCTTATCACCCAAAATCCACGCACCCGTACTTGATATGCCAAGAGTTCACACTCGTTCACTTAACCCAATTATCACAAATCACAATACACACCATACCTCTGATTTCATGACCTTGACAGGAGGAGATATCAATATTGGTTGTTACATGATGCAATGAATTACACAAGCCAATGCTTACATGGGACAATGAATTGCAGAACCAATGCTTACATGGGGCATAGAACATGACAAGGCAATGCTTACATGGGACAATGAATTGCAGAACCAATGCTTACATGGGGCATAGAACATGACAAGGCAATGCTTACATGGGGCATAGAACATGACAAGGCAATGCTTACATGGGGCATAGAACATGACAAGGCAATGCTTCTTCTTCTTGAGAAATGTTTTGAAGGTGTCATCATTGAGGTGAACCACTTCACTGTCTACCTCCTCCCACTTGGCCTCAGGGGGTGGAGGGGGAGGGGGTTCTTTGGGGCTGAAAGGGAAGGAAACTTGTCAAACTGAGGTCAAGTTTGTTATTTTTGATCTAATATCAGTTTAAGCACTCTTACCCTGGATCACATTAAGATTTTTCAATATTCCTCAAATGAAGGAGCTGGTGATTTTTCTTTGTTCAACATAGAAGGAATTTATTAATTTTAATTTTTTTTAAATGTTATCAATGCTTTTTTTAAAGTTTGATATTAAAAATGTAGAAACTTTTTTTTCAAAAGACACATTTCAGTGTGGCAGAAAAGTAGGACAACAGCTGACTTAACACTCGCATGCTCTGTTGGTTGTGGTGGCAATTAAAAAAAAAAAATTAAATAAACAAATACTGAACTTCACTTATTTATAAAGATGCTTCACATGGAATTGCACTCACAGACACATTTCAAAGAATCACTTTTTGTTTTCTAAAAGTACCCAAACAGCAACTCACTCTTTCATGAACTCAATGATTTGGTCTTTGTCTCTTTGGTTGACTTCAAAAGCAAACTCTCCATCCCTGGCAATTAAAAAAATACATTAGAGGACAATGTCAGCAAACAATGAAGAGCACACAACTTGCAGGCATGCACCACAAATAAGTTGATACCTTCTTGTTTAAATTTTTTTTTAATTAAATGCTCAAGAGAACAAGGGGATGGAGTTATCTGAAAATATAAATTTATATGCAAAAAATCAACTTGATAGATTTGTGATCTAACGTTTAAAATGGAAAATCAAGATTAATTAGTTCTGAGACAAAAATGGACACATCATTAAGTGATACAATTCATAACTAATTTATTCACTATTTTACGCACTGACTTGTATTGGGAGAAATTAATCTCCTATTTTATTTTTAATTGGCTCGTTGTAAGCAGTGCCTAACAAAGGAAGATACCATTGAATCAACAATATTAAAGATACGACCCAAAACAGTTTCTAGTTACAATTAATAAAATTTATTATGTCTTAAGATAATTACAAAAGAAAATATAATATAATTACAATCTTCAACTTACAGTATGGTAGATCTTGTACCGGTACACAGTTAACACAGTTAGAATAATGTGCCAATAAATAATGCGAAATAAACACATATAAGCTCACAAATACACAAAGAATAAAACACGCCTCGTAATGTTAAGAAAATTTATCTGAAAATCTCCCTCTGTAGCTCTAGCTCCATTTGTTTGAGCTCTCGTTCTTTATCTAGCTCCAGCTGTTTAAGCTCACGTTCTTTTTCTTCTTTCTCTCTCTGAGCTTCAAGCTCCAGCTTTCTAAGCTCTCGTTCTTTTTCTTCTTTCTCTCTCTGAGCTTCAAGCTCCAGCTTTCTAAGCTCTCGTTCTTTATCTAGCTCCAGCTGTTTGAGCTTTAGTTGGAGCTCCATACTTGGATCAGTCGGTTGTGTGACTGAGGCCAGTTCATCTTCAGATAACAACTACAATAAGTGGAAGTGACTCACCTGAAATACCTCACTTTTGGAGCCAACATGAAAAAGAAAAAGAGAGAACCACTGATTAGTTGAAGGTAATTTCTGGTGTTAAATTATTCATCAAATCACTGTCAAAACCTACTTTTTTGCAATTCCATGTTTAAAGAAATTAATTTTCCCATGTTATTTTGAATGTTGTATTATGTGGGTGATGACGTGGCCCTTGTAAATTAAAACATGTACAGTAAAATGTCATACTTGCCACTAATGTTATCTCTATTCTAGGCAATTCAACTAACAGTTTAAAAATTAAATTAGACGTCATTATGTGCGGAAAAATTGCATTCATGCGACAGTTCCTTACACTTAAAGATCCAGCAATAAAATATTACGTTATCGGTTCCCGAAAGGCACAGGTATCTATTAATTTCAAACTTATCTTATATACTACTACTTTACACAGTATGTTCATTTTCTTGCATGTAATTCAAGAAATTTATGGATTAGATTGACATATAAGAGATTTTTTTTAAATACCTAAGTAAGGTTAATAAATACTTATGTAAACTGTAACTACAAAGTTCAGGTCACAAACATTGAAACATTTGGACTGCAGACAACATCACATACCACTTATGTAACATTTCGTTAACATAATTTTCTGTTTTTATTCAGCAAAAGTTATTAAGATAAATTTGATCTATAAGTAGTGATTACCAAACTTGTAAGTTAAAATGTCAAAAAATACCTTTAAAGATGAGTTTAATAACCAGATGTGATATATTTTAAATAAATAAGCAAGAAATGAAAGTACCATTTGAAAAGCCCCAAAAATGTATCTCACACACAATAAAATCTCAAATCAAAACTAGCTTACTGGAATCATTTTGAGAGCGCTGAAATTTTAAAGAAATCATAACTTAATGGGCTAGAAGATTCCAATTTCATTCTTCCTTTGCTGCATCATTTGTACATCAAGATTGTCTTTGAGAAAGTCCCTACTTAATTGAAATTGCGCATGTAGCTATTTTAAATAAATAAGCCCCCACAAATTTTTGGGCATGTCACAGAGCATTAGCTTCTGTTTTCATTATTAAATATGTGGCAAATGTAAGCAGACAGCTCTAATCAAAATAAGCTTGTACACCTGAAATTACCTTATACATTAACATGTGTCAGACTTTTTTATTGCCTTTAAGATTTCATAGTTGCACTAGGAGGACAACCTTGTCCTTCTTGAAGTACATTCTTTTAACTAGTAAAATGTAGTAACAAATTTCAGCACACTAATTTGATATTGACTAAATGTAGCATGTAAATTATAAAGAAGATAAACAGTTCAATATCTGAGGTATGCTTGTAAAGAATAGCAGTGTTAATTGAAATAAATTGTTCTGATGTTTAGTAACTAATTGAAGTGAAGCCATAAAGTCTATCTAGTTTTAAAGAAGACCAAAGCAATGATTTATCTTTGAAGATTAGAAAGAAGGAAATGGAAGAGGGCACAGAAGCTAGTCAGTGAGAACAAGACTGGCCATGGATAAAAAAATTAGCATCACTTTAAAATATTACAAATTCGTGGATCATTCCACAAAAACTTAACATTGAGAAAAAAAAAAAAAAAATGAGTTATATTTTTAAACAATTTATTTAAGTGATGAAGATGATGTTAGCCCAACATTAAGATCTCATGCGGTCGTTCCATTATTGGACTTGTGCTCAAGGATCTAGACATCTTTTCATTTGACCTATTCAATAAACCCATACAATTCCCAACAGCTGATTTAAAAAAAGAAGCATTGGATTATAAGATGAGTAATTTTTAGTCACTTACTCGGTAAAATTACATCCACATTTTACTGCTGGCTCCTTGAGTGGAGGATTTATAATTTTATTTAAATTGATACAAGTTTAAAGAAATGTAAAATAAAAGTTTTACACTCATTCCCCCCAAAAAAATGGTGATTGAATATATTACTAAGTAAGCTTAAACAAAAGAAATAAAGACAAAACTTGCCAATGAGAAACAATATTACTATAATCTTCCAATTTAAGTCAGTCCGGTTTTTTAAGACAAATAATATTTAGGTTGGTGGGTTAGCTGCACACCGTATTTGTAATTTAAACCCCCCCCCCCCCCCCCCACTTCAAGAAATGATCTAGGTACATACAGCTAGTGCTCGACTTATGACCATGATTGGATCCGACAGACCGGTCGTAACACGATTTGGTCGTAAGTTGAGTACGCTATGTGTACAGTAATGTGAAGTGATGTTTTAGAAATATTTAATTTAAATTATTTCATAAATTTCTTTTATTGTTGTTATAAATCATAATTTTTTATGTTCATTTTATGCCATTTGTATAATCTCTAAACCATTTTGTTTCTTATTTTTACATCGTCAGGTTTAAGAAAAACACTGCAGTAACTGTAAATGTACAACTGGTTTAATATTTGCAAAACATACAATATACAGGTGTGGAAAATACTATAGGAAACATTTTCCCAATTGCAAAACATATTAAATTGTCATCATCATTGAAATATATAAACATGTACAAAATATTTTATTGACCACTGGTGCTCGGCTGCAGATCATTAATGTCGTCATCTAAAATCTAATATGGCTAGTGATTGTGGTCGTAAAGTCGAATGGTCGTAAGTTGCATAGGTCGTAAGTTGAGCACTTGCTGTATAAAGACTGATGATTAAAAGCAGAGCTCAGCCATAATTTTACACATGGGGCACGCTATAGGCCTTTCCAAGAATTAGGCGACACACAGCAAGTAAAAACATGCAAAAATATATTAAATAACAAAATTTAGCTAACATTCATGCTTGTAATGCTAAAAGTTATATTATTACACTACAGTGCATTGTTTCATATTAAAATTTCTGTTATTGCAAAGTTTGACAACTGGTCAACATTTTTATTTTGTTAGCTATTGTTTTTTTTATTTTCCTTCATATACTTTGTGCTTTTTCTCCTCTTGGGGGTATTTTGCTTGGCACACCTGACATAATCTTGCGTGCATTGGTGGCGTAGCTCTGAATTTAAAGGATAGCCTTATACCATCAGGCAGTATAAATCAGCAGTCACATGTCTGCCCCTATTCAGAAACTAATATAAAGTACCTTTGATTGATAGGTTGATTTGCATACTGTGTGTCTTTCCCTAAGCAAATCACTCATACCTGTGGGGAATCCTTTGACGTTGTTATCCTGGGCCAGTTTCTTCTCTTTGGTGGCATCCACAGCGGCTAGTACACCAACAATCTGTTTGGAGAGATCACTTAATGTTCATAATTATATCTTAGGTGGAACTGGTTTAAAATAAGATAAATTGTAACCATTTGTTTTTAAAGTTTTATTTCAAACCTATAAGAGAGCCGTCCTTTTAATGAATGCAAGGTCTTTCTATTCCGATCAATAAAGTCTCTCGACAACCAAGCATATTTAACCACACACACAAACAAAAGAGAGGATTGAAAAATAAGTATCTCTTTCAAAAAAATTATTAAAATATATGCAGCCATTAAAACAATGATTCAGCAAAAAATTGGTTTGCATTCATTCAATTTATTCAAAATGCAAGAACTTTAACCCCATGTTCATTCAAAATAGGAATCTTTCAAAATTTGATTTTTTTTCTTCCTTTCCCAATAAAGGACCTCAGCTTAAGAACAATTCACAGCGATTACAATTTCTTTTTTTTTTTTTTATAAACAAAATTAAATTAGTTGTCCAATTTGAAAACTTTTAGTTCAGCGTTAATTCATTAGAAACTTTTGTCATTAGCAGTTACTTCAAATCTTCAGTTTGGTGTTGTATTAAGATGATGTGACTGACTGACATTCTCATTATAAATATTTATAAATAAATATTTATTTTTGTTGTAAATCATAAAGTATTGTACTTAATGTTTCACTACTGCAACTATAAATAAACTGAGCCATGCAGTAGTGACAGCAAAAACGCAAAATCTATTTTTGGAATTTATATTACAAACTCAAAGTTTAAGCTACTGAAAGAAATATTTTGTACATGTATAGTATTTATATATAATTTGTTTAGTATTTATATATACAAAATAAAATGATGGGCAGTGGCTCTATCTGAGACAATAACATGAGAATGCACAGCCAGTCAGGATGTAGACAAAATATAATTCATAAAATAAAAAACTCACCCCTTCATCTTTCAAGGCCTTGGCAGCCTCTGTGTAGCCTGGCTTCATGTGTTTACAGTGACCACACCCTGTAGATTATCAAACAGATTATAGGATATACCAATCATATCACTTACTTACATTATGGCCTCTACTTCAGGTGTTTAAAGCAATTTATTTTCAGGCCATAATGTGAACAAAACTTTCTGAAATAAATAAATTAACCCCGCTGTAATTTCATTCCTTAAGATACATTAGATATACTTTATAACATAAAATACACCAAGGGCATTCAATTTAGCAATGAGAAACCAGGCACATAGAAAACCTTGGCTAACAGACTAAAAGTATATAAAAGACCTATGTTTAAAGTTTAGAAAAGTCTCTATCCCCCCACCCCCACTTTAACTAGCTACTACATATAGAAATTATTGGTAGGGTGCCGAAAATAAATAGAAAACCCCTGATTTGTGCTTATGTCGGGAAGTTTTTATTTTCTTTGAGGGAAATTGAAAACGATAGAAAGTCATTTAAGAAATCATTTAAAGACATTTTTTCTTTAAATAGGTACTAGGACATTGGAGCGCTGTGAGCATGCTAAAATAGCATTGACACAAGTGCTATAAAAGTATTCAATCAATCAATCAAATGTATCAACAAATTTAAACATAAAGGGTGAAAGCCAAAATTAATGCAAGTTTTTTGTTCAAGTGAAATGAATGTTTGAGATTATAATTTTTTGCATTTTTGTCCTGCAGTGCCCCAGTTTTGACATAAATGTGTGACCATTCACAAAACAGGACTGTGGGAAAACTCACATGGGGCATAAAACATAACAAGAACAGATGGGTTCTGTTTAATAAAGTCTTGAAAGGTGTCATCTGTCAGGTGAACCACCTCACTCTCCTCATCGGCCCACTCTGCCTCCTTTTCCTTCTCTTTTACCTCCTGGGGGCTGCAATACAAATCAGTAGCATGTATAAAATGAGGCATTATTGTGGTCAGCAATAGTTAGTGTATAGTATTAGATGGTGGCTAATCATAGCTTTAGCTTATAAAATATTTTATTAATTTATAGATCCTTCATATTTGACAATTACAAAAACTTGTGGTTTACTAAATTTATGTTATTACTTCCCAGAGTCCTGGAACTGCTCTCACTTAGAAAATAAAATCTTGATACCAATAATATTAATAATATAGGCAAATGTAGACCAACTTTTTGAGACATCATAGGAGCTTATCCTCCCCAGTTTGAAGGCTACTGGTTTTAATAATTCTGACAAATAAATTCAATGAACCATCCAAAGCTATTCCAAAGGTATAACTTACTTGTTCAGCCATGCTATTATGCCTGCTTTGTTGTTTTCACCACCATACTTGTATTTAACTTGACCTTTGCTAAGAAAAATTTAATAAATACTGAATTATTTTTTAAACTATGTAGTAACACAAATTATATTTAACTTCACACACTTGTATGAAAACATATCTAAGCATACAGCTTCAGCCAATTAAGTTTTATGAGAAGTTGCCATTGATCTTTTTTCTCCTTAGAGGCATCTTCATCACTTTTTCCTTAAGAGCAGCGATTCTGCTGGGCTGACCTGGCCATTCATACAAGCGTAATAAATATAGAACATTAACAGCCTCTTAAATACAACCCTTACTGTTCATTCAAGATAATTACTTCATGATGAAGACAAAAAATTATTCAACATTAACAACACTACAGCAGCTCAGCAAGCACATGAATCAATACAATAAAAGCCTCACACAAAGTAGTAGATTGTGGGAAATCCAGTGATGTTGTACTGCACACGTAATGACATCATCGGCGGTTTATCAACATCTATACCCACCAGAGTCTGGGGACAAAGCAATAACTCTTTTATCACCCTACATTGTGTTCAAGTTGGGAATGCTCCCTAAAAAATGAAAAGTTTGAAATACCCCGAAAGGGGATCCTAATGGTATAAAAAAAGTCTATGGTTTGTTCTGGTCAGTGCAGTTCTGTACAAAGAATTTCTAGGTAAGGTAAAACCCACAGATCAATTTTCTTTTTTTAAATATGACATCTAATAATGTTGTTAATACTGGGTCTTGTCATGGTCAAGCAAATTTGCAATAATTCAAGGACCACTGACTCATAATTGAGAAGTCTCATTCTGAATATTTACTGCCAATAACAGTGTCATTGAAGTTGGTAAAGACTGAATCACAAGGAGTAAGAGGCAACGGAAAATGCAGTCAGAAAGATACAGCTTCTATATCATTCTTAAAAGTTGAAATAATATAATTACAAAGCTCTCTTAAAAGTTGCTCATAATTTCAATTGCTAACAATACTTTAATAAAAACATTTTTGTATTTGATATAAATTACTAATGGTATTACTCCTTTTGTCATTATAAATTTGCAAAATTCAGAAAAAAAGAAGAAAAAAAAACTTTTTGTACGTCACCAAAGGTAGTTTTGAAACCACTGAATTGTTTTACAGGTAATTATTTTTTTATTTAAATCCTACATTTAGTTAATTATTTACTTACAAACTGATTTTTTAACTCTGTAGCAGCTCCAGCAAAATCTGGTTTTAATCTCTTACAAAATCCACACCCTGCATGAAAAAAAATGGCATTTTTACCTCACTTGATAAATGGTATACATGATATATATATATATATATCATTGTTTAGTAGTGTGTCCAACCAGTAATGAAACTTTAAGCAAAAACTATCTCTGAAATTGCAATTCCTATAATAGTGGACAAGTTAGTGATTTTTTTCTCTCTCTTTTTTTTATAAAGGTTAAGTAATTAATGAGCCATGCCAGACATTGATTTTTTATGTATGGTTCTACTTACAGGGTGCATAAAACATAACTAAAAGGGGATTCTTTTCCTTTTTCAATAGCTTGTTAAAACTCTGAAAAGTTATTTTTAAAGAAAGGTGTTAAGCAGGGTTCCTCTTAACGAAATAAAAACGCATTTTTTTTTTAAAATTTTATCAATTAAGAAAGTTATAACTTATTTTTTTTTTAAATAACATGAAATAAAAATCAGCAGTTTTCAACGGTTTTTAAAAAATCTTAACTCACAGAAACTAATTTTAAAAATTCTACCATATAAATATTTTTTTCATTTAGCCTGATTTGGTGAGAAGAATCATCATCCTTGCAAATTAATATTATTATTATTTAACATCAAATTTGATGGATTACATCACAGTTTCCATCATCTTTCTCAGCAGTCATGATTACCTACAAATCTGTTGTATTTTTCATTGACTATTACAAAACTGAACCAATTACAAAACAGTTGAAAACTGCTGATACAGAATAATGTTGAATTTTTTTTTTTTTTTTTTTAATTTTAATTTCCTCTTTTTTAAAATAAAAAACATTATAAAAAAACAATAAACGTAAATTTATTATAATGAAATAATTTAATTCATTGACTATTACAAAACTGAACCAATTACAAAACAGTTGAAAACTGCTGATACAGAATAATGTTGAATTTTTTTTTTTTTTTTTTAATTTTAATTGCCTCTTTTTTAAAATAAAAAACATTATAAAGAAACAATACACGTAAATTTATTATAATGAAATAATTTACATTTGTTCAAACTGAGAAAAGATCACTGACAAATAATGATTTACCGTATTTCTGAGTATTAAAGACGCATCGTATACAAAGTTTTACGAAACTCGCACCCAGAGTGCATCTTATATATGGATGCGTCTTAAAATATTTTTTGCACAAATCACCAAAACCCACATCTTTTATATGGGTGCATCTTATATGTGCAAAAATATGGTAAGTACTTTTAACACAAACGAATGGTACGGTGTGTGATATTGAAGGACGATTATTGCAGTCAATATTCACGTTTCACGATTTTCATTCCTAGTTGTAAAAACAATTGGATAAGTGTTCAGTAATTACCATGTGTACTAATTCAATGCAGGCCAGTTTAAATTTAAAATCCTTACGTTTCAATGTTTTGTATATCGTAATTATTGCAGATCTAAGTTAAGTCGGAGTAAATGTTTTAAATTTATATAATACAGTATGTTTAAATAGTTTTGGCGTTTATTGTTGCTAGAATCTGATACCAGGTACTCAACCCATTCGCTATTGGCCTGGCGACAGATAAGAATAAATAATAATCGTTGCGGTCCTGCCTCAGACAATTCTTTGATCTACCGGTAAACTAAAAATGGTAATGAGGCCTTGTTTACATCCGACAGGTAATGAAACATTGGACACATTTTCATTTACAATAAAGGAAAGGAAAACGATATGAATTGCTCACTGCAGCAGATGGCTAGACCATGTGCGTCTTTACACAAATCGTCAAAACCTGCATCATATATATGGGGACGTCTTATGCAAATTATGTTTAACACAAATTGTCAAAACCTGCGTCCTATATATGGTTGCGTCTTATAATTAGGTGTGTCTTATATGCATCAAAATACAGTAATTATTCAATTATAATATTTTAAAAACATCATCCTGAATTCCAGCAACAATATCTAGAGAGAGAAAATAGTGAAAGGAACTCCTTTTCAGATATATGAACTTAAAATTAAGTTTATAATTAAAATATACATTAAAGGATTAAATGATTAAGTAATTATAATTTTTATAATCGTACATAATAGATCACCCATTCCATGACAACCATTATTGCACTTAACATTTGAGTGTGACTTACATCTTCAGAGGCTATGTGAACTACATCAACAGCCGTTGGATCTTCTTCCCAAGGAAGTTCACCAGTTGGATCTTGCAAAAAGTTTACCATTGACTAGGGGTGGAGAGAAATGTATGTCATAAAATAAGTTAGTTATAACTTGTTTATTTTTTTTTTTAAATAAAAAAAAGTTTTGAGTAAGATTAGTGGATGTAAAGAGGAGGAATAAGAAAAATACCTACCTTCACTGCAAGTTTCCTATCATAATCTTTGTTATATTCTCCATCTCTGTAAAAAAGGGTAAACAAGAAACTATTTTAAGGAAATACTTTTTAGTACTAATTTCATCCCATATATCATGACTTTATACTTGATCATAACTATCTTATAAACTATGGGTCTCCTCAAAAAGATTTTTTAATATTTAAATCTAGCTTTTAAGTAAAAAAATAATGTTCATAATAAATGCAGAGAGTAAATAAAACAATATTGGTTTCCAACATTTGAACATGAGGGAAAAAAATAAAAGAAAATTGGAAGGGGGAAAAACTTGACAATTAACATCCTTAAACATGTCAAAAACATGTCGGTGCATCAATGTATCCACAAAATGGAGGTACTTTAACAACTGAAACAGTTATGTTGCTATAATACTTGCTTGTAATGGCGCAGATCAAACTCCGTTGGTGAAACCTTCAGCTGTTTGCAAACTTTTTTATCATCACTGGAAATATTTTTTAAACATTTTCATTAAAAAATTACCTTTTAAGAATTATAGAATGAGATAATCACTGATACATAATTATGGACAAGTAAATTCGGCTGAAAAATGAGTGTCAAGTGCTAAATCTGATTTTTAAATATACATGTTGAGCTAGTGATGTAACTTCAAAGTTAATTTAGAGAAATCTGTAAGCAATACTTTTTTTAAATAAATAATCAAATTAAATTAAAATATTTGTATATTGATAAATACAGATCTTTTTATTTTCTCTACATACCCACAGTTGATGTATGCTAAAGTTGCTTTGCCTTTCATTTCTTCAGCCACTTGCTCAAAAAGTTGCATTACTTTGGCAGTAGCTTTCTCTGAAAGAACAGACATGGTTTTAGTACTTTTCATTAAGTGCCCTGGTGACAAAGCTTTTTATGGACAATAAATCTAAACTATCATACATTTATATCATACATTTATAAATATCTTGAATATAATCTATCATACATTTATAGAGATCTTGAATCTTATCTATCATACATTTATAGAGATCTTGAATCTAATCTATCATACTTTTATATCATACATTTCTAGAGATCTTGAATCTTATCTCAAGTATTGATTTGAACAATAAAATGACAATCTGAGGCAATCATTGACAATGCATTGAATCTGATCGTTGCTTTGACCATTGCAAGAATGCAGAAGCATGTAGATGCAAGGAACAATTAATCCAAGGGAAAGCAGTCAAAATGTATAATTCTTAGATTAAACTTAAGTTAGCATACTGAATCAGTCTTGAGATTGAAAGGCAACACTTTACTTGTCTTTAAAAATTTATTTTTAACATTTTTTTTTTTAATTCTCATGTTTTATGGATTTTTATTTTGGTATATTGTCAAATATCTTTACTTCATAAAGAGGACAATGTAAAACTAACTTTACAGTTCAGCTTATAATTTAAAATGCAAAACTTGTTCAAATTAAATTTAACTCATTACACAGACATACCAACCAAGCATCTTCGTCAGGTTATGAAAAAGAAATGCAAAAATACTCTAACAATATGTATTTGAATTCTAACCTGACTGAGCACAAATAACCAACAAGTTGGTTTTTGTTCGAAGCAGTTTTTTAAACTCTTTGACATCATCCACTCTAATGATGAGAGATTTGCGATTTTTATTATTCTGTGCATTTGACTTGTATGGAATCAAAAGCTGTAGGAGAATAAAACAATTATTTTTCTTTCTTGTCTTTAAATATTAACTGACCATCAAAAAATAAGATAAATGTGCAAGTGTTTCATAAACTGATTCGTTCAATGCCTGCACATCACATGCAGACCAGCATCTGTAATGATTATTTGATATATAAAATTCCTTTTAAAACTTACACAAATTTATGTGGTCATGATAACCCTTCCTGTCCTCTTCATTTAAACAAACATGGACCTTTTTTTTTAATCTTTTGCCACCGATCATCATTTTGTTGTGTTCCTGGATAACGCCAACTGGATGGTTGGGGTATTCTACTCCAGGTTAACCTCATCACCATGAATTGCATACCTGCCTCACTTGCTGACATGTCCATTAGACTCAGCAAACCACATCTAAGCCAGCTGCTGCTGTTTAACATTTACTCTAAATGCTTTTATACCGTTTAAGTACCTTAGTGGCTCTTATTTTCTTTCCCAAGGTTACTGTGAATAATCTTTTATTTCCTGACTAATTAATAAATATATACATAGTAAATTTATAATAAAATTAAAACATTTTTCATGTAAATTTCTAATTTTATAAATATGAATATAGTGATGCATATCCATCCGTAAGCTCAATTTATCTAAGATGACATTTTGGAAATTTCAAACTTTTTTCAATCAAATGGCTTTCATTAAAGATAAATAAAACAATATGGACTTGTTACTGGAACACATCTCATTTGCATGCATTTGCACAATTATTGGTTATCTTTTATTATGAGTATGGGATGTTATATAACATGATTGAAATAACATAAATAATGATTTTTTAAGTAAGGATGTTAAACATTAATCATATTTTGGTTAAAATTGATAATTGGTTGTTGATTTTAACAAAAGTATATGCAAATTATTTTTATAAAAAGATTTTAAGATCCAATTATTTTTATTATTTAATTTTCATGACAAAAATTATTTTTTTTAAATAATGTAAAAGTAAGGTATTTGCTTATAATAATTCACGTCTACAATACTACATAATGAATTGGGGTCAGCTGATGTAATTAACTGGTGGGGACTGGAGCATTCTTTGGGGGGAAAAGAGAATAGAGATCATTAATTAAAACATAAGAGACTTTTGCTTAGAATTATTCTAAACTTTAAGTAAAGACAATCTCCACTCAAGATCATAAGGGGAAATTCAAGAGAGACAACCAATGATGATAATTGTTAAAATTGTAAGGTGTGGTGCTGGAGAATGCTTGACAGTTAAGGCTTAGCCTTGGTCATGTTTTTAAAATCCAAATAAGATCACTTACAGAAAGTTACTAAACCAGACAGTCCAGAGAAATTAAAACCACTAAAGATCCATAGAAATCAGGTACAAAACAATAGAATAGAGAAAAATCTTTGGATTTTGACCTTAGGTTTGAAAGCAGGAAACCCCAAGAAGTGAATCAATAAATAAATGAAAATTATTGAATGTGGTAACCATGACTAATAAAAATTCAAGACCCTAAGCCCAAGAATATCTTTCCTTTTTTGCCCACACCATTGTATTGTAAAGGTAAGCTCCATAATTAAAACAATTTGGTTACCATGAAAATGTAAACAAAGAAAAAACTTTAAAAAATACTGAAGAGCTCTCCTTTCAAATTCCATTTATCAAATGATACATACATTAAACTATAGAGACTATAATATTCCTATCATTCGATCATGGAATTCTTTGTAATAGTACTTATAAGAACTTATAACTCTAACACTGTATAATTTTATTATTATAAGTTTTTGAAATAAAAGTTTGCAGATGATAAGCTGATAAGTTTATTAAATTAGCAAATAATAATAATGATAATAATTAGTGGTCTTTTATAGCGCGGTACCCCAGCCTAGGGCTGGGCTCACTGCGCTGTACATAAAAATCAAAAGAGACATAATCATGACATTAAAATAAAATACAATTATGAAATAAAGAACAGCATGAATCCCAGGACTTTTACAAGGCAAACCATGGACGGCAGCCAATAAGATCATTTATCGGTCAGAGGAGGGGAATCAGTCAGGGCAAATGACAAATGTTTCAGTTATTTTGTTTAGGACGAAACAGGACAATATTCAATATATGTAACAATGGTAAACGCAAAGAGATGAAGCCATGAAGTATCACACGGCCGCCATCTTGGTTGCCGCAACCCGTGAACTTTTACGAGTTAGTCATGGCAACCAAGATGGCGGCCGTGTAAAAATTAAATGATATTATAATTACCCAACCAAAGAAATTTTAAAATGATAATTAACCAATAAGAATTTAATTAAAACATGCCATGTCATATTAAGGAAAATTTGACTCTATTAACAACAAAAAAAGGGGGAATGAATCCAAAACAGAAACTTAACAAAAACACGTAAATAACATTATGGTCATGGCGACATCACTTTGCATAAGCCATAAGCCTTAATATCTCTTTGCATTATTAGCCATAACAATTTAATGAACTGAACGTATCAATTTAATAGTTAATTATATACTATAAATTACTCTAGGCTTTAGGTCTAGCTTGATTAGGGTGACCAAACATCCAGTGAAAACAGGATTGTCCCGTTTTTTCACGATCATGTGACCCAAAACATTCTCTCGGGATGCCTGAATGTCTCATTTCTAAAACCACACACATTTTCAAATCACTAAATCTAAAACAAAAACTTCCTAATTTTATAAAATAACTTCAAGTAATATTTAGGCTAGCAGTGTAGCCAGTGCCAGTAGTGATGTGGGCTTGCATGATGGCTGCACTGTTCCCCCTCCACCACTCTGCCGATGCGACGCTGCAAAATTATTGCTTTTGTTTATGATATGCCTCAGAGTTAAAATTAAATTTAAAAAGTGAAGGTAACTTTAAGAAGATTTCTAGGTCAAAAAATAGTTAAAATGAGCATATTTCAATAAACATTTCCGGTGGAGGCCCCCTCCCCATCCTTAGCTGGAGGGTTATCCCCCCCCCCAACAACCCTCCTTGGAGTTTGGGGGCCCTAAGCAAGGAGCGTAGGTTTGGGGCGCCGCAAGGGGGGGGGGGGGGGGGCCCGGGGGGGGGGGGGGGGGGGGTCCGGGGGTGGAGCTCCCTCGAGCTGAGGAGAAAACGCAACCCACCACAGTGGCATCTCCATTCTGCCTTCATCAATGTTTCCTCTTTCCCATTGCCACCGCCAAGCCCCCGATTTCCTGTCTGCCACTCCCAAAGCTCCTCCCTGCTGCTTCCCTTCCCCTGCCTCCGAATTCAACTAAGAATGATAAACCAAAAAAAACAAAAAACCAGAGGATCGAGGGCGCCTCGGGGGCCCCCTCACGTTCGGGGCCCTACGCGGATGCGTAGTCATCGTATGCCTAAGAACGGGCCTGTTGGGTGCGTCCCATTTTTTCCAGTTCATAAATTGGTCACCCTAAGCCAGAGTCTAGTCTTACAGTTACAGTCAGTATAAATTATAAATAACAAATAAAATTCTAATTCAGTATATCATCATATCAGTAGGTAAATTATATATAATTTTTAAAAAACGTTTCATGATCTCTAAACTTTCCAGACCGTTATTCTTAATTAAACTGATCATTTATAAATAAAAAGATGTCTTGCATTAAATAAACTTACAAGCAAAATAACAACACTTAGCACCAGAATTGTTGATCGACTCGTAGGCGCCGCCATGTTCGTGCCACGTTCGTTTTTATTTCTTCCGGGTCATCTATCCAGCGTATATCATTTTTATTTTTTTATTTTAATAACCAGTTAATGATTTTATCAACATTAGCTAACAATCCATATTTCCTACGCGATAGGCTACTGCTGTATCTCAAACAAGTCAACCGCGACGTTAATATCAAGAAACAACACCGGCTTCGTGTTTGTTACACTACACCCGTGACCCCTCCCACATTCCACACCAACTGTACCCAAACTAAAGTCAAAGGCGTTGCGAGTGTAAAGCACGGCACGTGCCAAGGGTGCCACTTGGGGGGGGAACCAGGTTTGGTGTCATCCAGTGTTTTAAACTCATGGTGTCCCCCCCCCCCCACTTCGGATTCCAATGGTCTTTCTCCGAGTCTACTTGATCTGGTGACACCCTGCTCTAGTGGCAACCTAATGTTGTCCTGATCTGACGCAACCTGCTCTTGCAGCAACCAGCTCTGATGGCATCCTTCTCTTGCAGCAACCAACTCTGGTGGCAACCCGTTCTTGCAGCAACCAACTCTGACGGCAACCTGCTCTTGCAGCAATTAACTCTGATGGCATCCTGCTCTTGAAGCAACTAACTGATGGCATCCTTCTCTTGCAGCAACCAACTCTGATGGCAACCTGTTCTTGCAGCAACCAACTCTGACGGCAACCTGTTCTTGCAACAATTAACTCTGATGGCATCCTGCTCTAGTGGCAACCTGATGTTGTCCTGATCTGACGCAACCTGCTCTTGCAGCAACCAGCTCTGATGGCATCCTTCTCTTGCAGCAACCAACTCTGATGGCAACCTGTTCTTGCAGCAACCAACTCTGACGGCAACCTGCTCTTGCAACAATTAACTCTGATGGCATCCTGCTCTTGCAGCAACCAACTCTGACGGCAACCTGCTCTTGCAACAATTAACTCTGATGGCATCCTGCTCTTGCAGCAACCAACTCTGATGGCATCCTGCTCATGTGACTGAGTTCTGCTATGAAACCGACTCTAGAAAACTCGGTCGAATTTAAAATGTTCTATTTCCTGTCTCTCAAACCCCCCCCCCCCCCCCCCCCCCCCCCCCCCCGTGAGCATGCGGATGAAGACAGATGGTGGGCAGGGGTGGACTGGGCCGCCGGGAAGATTCCCGATCGGCCGCTAGGACCGGTGATATAATAAAAATAAAAGTCATGACGATAGGGCCGCTTTGATTTTTTCCCGGGCCGCTTGAACTCCCCAGTCCACCCCTGATGGTGGGGTAGGTTTTGTTTCGTTAAAATAAAACTGACAATAATGCTAATATAAAAATGACCTTGATCGATTCTTACAAAGACTGATTTTTTTTTCTTTTTGGTGATATTGTACCTTACTAGTACCACTGTTTTTAATTATTTACTTTTTAAATGTACTGCTTCAGTAAAAGATACTATGGGGGGTTTGGGGTCAAGCGATATCACCCCCTGACATAAACTTGGAGCTACGTGGAGATAGGGGTGGCTGGCTGACTAGGAACAGGTCACACTCTATACAAATAATTATATCAGGTTCGTAACAAACATCACGTCATGTTTAACTTAGTTTGAATGTTGGCTTCTTCTTCTACATATTAAGGGCCCACGATCAATTTATTGAGCATTTTGGCTCCTATGCATGTAGAGGGGATTTGCAATGTTTCTGTGCCTGGTGTTTATGTGGATATTTCACTGATTGCAAAGTGCTACTTTGTGAGGGAATCAAGTTTTTTGACAGAGGCGCAAATTTTTTTTAGCTCCTTGCGTGTACACCTTTTTGTCAGTGCGTCCTCGCTACGCCTCTGATTGTAGTCTTTTGTCACATTTAAATAGTTCCGTCCAGGGCAGCGTGAAACTGGTTAAGGGGGGGGGGGGGGGGTGGAATAGCCCGGGCGGCTAACGTGAGGGAGGGGCCAATATCATGTTTAGATAGGACCTCTGTAGTGAATGACATGATAAAATGCCATGTACTCCACAAAGACAAGAAGACAAGATGTGCCAAAATCGTCATTTTTATTGTTCGCTCCGAGTGGCACTTTTTTAAAAATATATTTTGGCGGGCGACGATTTCAGGTAGTGGCGTAACAACGCCTTGGCACTGGGGCAGTTGCCAAGGGCGCCGGCCTACGCCAGTTCAAAAGGGTGCCACTAAATCTCAAAATTTTTAAATTGCTATCTAAACAAAAGGGCGCCAAAAATAAATTAGCCAAGGGTGTCAAAAACCCAGTTACGCTCCTGATTTCAGGCTTCGTCCCGGGCGCCGCTTTTCCACGAACAGCCCTGGCCCGCCAATGATCCTCTGCAGACAGGGAGTGGTGACTTTAGGGAGGGGCGGAATGCCGGAGGGGTTGGGGGGACACTGGGGTCACTTTCTTTTCTTCTTTTTTAATAGGTAAAAATAACTATCCAGAGTGCCTAGCATGTTTTCACTGTAGGCCTCCTACACTCCAAAATCACTCTCACTAGTCTCACTCTCACTAGTCTCACTCTCACTAGTCTTACTCTCACTCTCAGCTCTTATTTACTAAAAATGCCGGCTATAGCAATTTTTTCTGTGGTGTGAGATCGTCGTATTGTGCACAATGACTAACATCCAATATTTTAAAAAAATGAACAGCTAATTATTACTGGCACCCAATTGATTAGTACTGACGCCCCTTACCCCCCCCCCCGCACTGCCCAGTCCACCCACCTCTGACCAGGGGCGTCATGTCAGGTTTTTTTCACGGGAGGCCGAAACCAAATCTTGGTGGCTTGTAAAGTTGTTTAATACCGGAGGCGCCACGGTACATAGCAATTGAAATAAAACCTGCAAATTAAGGGGGTGGTGCAAAGGTCCCACTCTGCCATACCCTAATGACGTCCCTGCCACTGACCTCCAGCTAAACGAATCCACACAAAAGTAATCAAAGGTAAAATTTTATTATAAACTAAGAGAACCGTAATTATGGAGAAGGCAACCACCCAAGGTATTAAGCAAATAATTTTATATATATTTATATATCTTACAGTGGCGTACCCCGGCTAGGTGACGCCCAGTGGCGAACTCTCAAATTCCCATCTCCTACAGACACACACACACATCATCAATAAAATGTTTTATATACACACATATAATATAAATTACAATAGTTATACATATAATGTAAGAGTTCTCATCTGTGACCTTAAACTCTCTGTCACACCTGCTACCCTGACTTTACCCTCTCTGTCACACCTGCTACCCTGACTTTACCCTCTCTGTCACACCTGCTACCCTGACTTGACCCTCTCTGTCACACCCGCTACCCTGACTTTACCCTCTCTGTCACACCTGGTACCCTGACCCTTTCATCTTTGTCACACCTTTTACCCTGACCTTAACGTCTCTATCACCCTTAGATATATTTCACATCTATTACCTCTGATCCTTTCATATCTCTCTGTCAACCCTATTACCCTGACCTTCTCCTCTGTGTCACACCCATTACACTGACGTATTCCTTCTGTCACACCTATTACCTCTGACGCTTTGATCTATGTCACATTTATTACCTCTGATCCTTTCATATCTCTCTGACACAACTATTACCCTGACCTTCTCCTCTCTGTCACAACCATTACCCTGACCTTCTCCTCTCTGTCACACCCATTACCCTGACCTTCTCCTCTCTGTCACACCCATTACCCTGACCTTCTCCTCTCTGTCACACCCATTACCCTGACCTTAACTTATCCGTCACACCTACTAGCCTGACCTTATCCTCTCTGTCGCACTCAATCCCGTGGCCTCACCCCCCCCCCCCCCCCCAAACTTATTTAAACTTCAAAAACCACTCATGGCTGAGTTAAACCTAATACGCGAAGATATAATTTAACAGTGACGTTAGCCTTATTGTAGCCTTATTGTAGGTAGCCTTATTGTAGCCTTATCTTAGAAACTTTTGGGGGTCCGAGCTGTATCCCCCCACCTACCCTTGTGGCTGACATGGCTAAATATGGAATTTTCATTTCTCCATTAATAACTCCACTAATATAACGGCCGTATTTTCACCGGTATATAAATTTTAACATTTGACAAATTGAAGTGGCTAATATACTAATAACTTATCCATGTTAAAATACAGTTGAGTTGAGTTCCAACAGTTATAAAGTTATATATATATATATATATATATATTTATTATTTATATTTTTATTTATTTATATTTCCGTTTCTTTTGTGACCAAGGTAAACGGTACTACACAGGCGCAGCTTCAGTCAGGTGTTAGGAAATCCCAGAGGCTATCAGTGAAAACTCCAAACACCCGGCACACATCATACAGACTCGCAGTGCTTTAAAAAAAAATATAATATAACAGCCGTCGATTTATAGAGCCGCACAAGGAACAAAGAATCGGCAGGGATGAAACGAACACCCCCCACTTATTTGAAGCTTGGAACATTCTCAACAACGCGTACCGAGCTGTGTATTTGGACACACACACGGCCTAATTTCAAGCAAGCGAGCTCGCCCTACTAAATACAACAGATACAGGCGAGGCGGTCTCGATGGCCAAAACCCTCTATCCTTTAGCCGAGACGGGAAAAGTGAAAGAATCCCGTGTGCTGCTTCCAAATCTCTCCCACCACTTTAAACAAAACCAACAAAAAAAAACAAAAAAACCCAGCACAACGTCCTTCACAGTCATATGGTTATATAACTAAATTTTAAAATTGTTAATTAATAATTTCACATTCGCACCTATCAAGACAATAATCAAGACAGGTCACAGCGATCACACACCTCGGCTCAATACATCACTAAACCAAATAAATGTTCTCTTTTCTCTAACACCCCCCAGCTTTGAGATGCGGTTTGTTTTTAAAATGAATTACATCCTCCCCGCAATTACGTATTTAACCATGTTTCTATTTTTAAAACAATAAAAGAAAATGAAACGTCAATACATTTAAATGTTTGTAACGGCGTAGACTAAAATATTCTTGTGATAGGAACAGGCGAACTGGCGGCATTGTTTGCTATGCTTCGTGACGTCACTACTTCTGCCACATGCGCTCAACCCTGTACACTCGGAGGGTCTGATTCCCAGCCCAAGCAATCCTTCTTTCTTCTCACCTAGGGACGTCCAAACGGACGAGGATTTCTAAAAAAACTATAAGGTTTGTCTTAGTTTTCGGCAAAATACGCGAAAAGCTTAGCTTAATTTCACCATTCGTAAACAAAAGGGGGAGGGGGGGAGTGGTGGTGGTGGTGGTATTGACACGGCTACTGATAACGGTGTTTTCATGCGTTTTTCAATCGAATAAAACAGCGCGTCTATTTGGCAGTGCCTACCACCAGTACAACCGACTGTCTACCCCAGTGTTTTCACCGGCGAGCATTCGGACTTGGTTTTCTTAACTATTCAGAGGATAATTTCGAACAGGGGACTTGTGTAAGTGGATAACTTGTGTTGTAACCTACGTTTTGGTGTGTGTATTTTTGGAGAATAATTTGACCCGGAATCAATCGTTGTTTGTGAAGAAAATGTTATCCAGTGCCCTCGACAAGACTCGGCACGGCAGCCCTCATCCAGTCAGGCGGTATTGACCATTAGTTTCTTCCCCTAGCCATTTTTATCTCCGCACACATTTATTTCGCCAGCCCGATCAAGGGGCGCTTCATCTAATTTCATCAGCTGTCCTCGTTATTTTCATATCTTGTATTTTAAGCCGCAAATTGTCACGTGGTTTTGTTTTGATTTTGCTTCTGGGGGAAAAAAACGTGGTAGTCTTGGGTCTGTTGTTGTAATAATAACAAATATTGCTCTGGTTGGTGTGTTAAATTTTCTTGAAATTTCCTCGGTTAATTCCACCCCATCTTTCGACTCTGTTCTCGCTAGCAGCAGTCAGAGCTCGTTTAGGGTTATTGAACCGGTTTCTTCTTGTAGGAAGTGTTGTGTAATGTAAATGGGAATGGAATTATTCATCTAATTCTCTACTAAGGCTAAGGATATTTTTTTTTTACTCTTACACAGTAACGTCTACCGCGACCAAATATGGCAACTTTTTAAAGGTCTACTCTATTTAGTATGGAATAACTAGTTTGTAGGACTAAAAACAGCATTTCATTCGAGTTAAGCCCACTACACAAACTGATGGTGTTCTTATAATTATATAATGGGAAATTGATTTAAAATAACTTGACGAAACACTTTCACTGTGCATAATAAACACACAAGTCTCACAGGAAATCAAGGAGTGGATATATTCTCATTCTAAGTTAAGCAGGTAAGTGGGCCATAGCCATATAAGTATATTTTATATTTATATTTTCGCATGCTGAACTTCCTAACACATGATCATTTCTCAAGCTTTCCATGGTCCATATTCATTTATAAATCAAAATTAAATCCAGATGTTACTGTCATAATACCATCACTATCATTATCATTATATTATATTTTCCTATCTGCTGTAGGCCTATCACTATCATTATGACTCTAAAGTCTCATTCATGATTCATATGTTGTTGTGTTGCATCCTTTTTTCCCCCAGTCCCAGGTTTTCCCATACTCAGTTGTTTTGCTTATTTCCTCCCACCTAACCTGATTTCAATCTCTCCCCTTTTACCATTAAGTTACACAACTGACTGACAAAGTTGTTGACAATGTTGAATTTTGAATGTTAACCAGAGCTTTCTTTCACACTCACACACACAGTTATCACTGTATCTAGTTCAGCTTATAAACTATAATTACTAATAGTAGTAGTTCTGCCTCTACAAAGCATCTTTAAAAGAACAACATAGAATGAGTAAAACAAAATATGGTAAAACCTGAAAAAAGGAACGCAACAAAACAACAAACGTGTCGGCAGAAAGCCTTCGTCAGCGAACAAAGCAACAGAAATAACGGTTATAAAAATAAAAAAAATAAAAAATAGCACTTAGCTTAGAAGTAGTGTCCGTGGGCAGCAAAAGAAATGTGACAGAAAGTAAGTGAGTAAGAGATTAAATAGGGAAGAGCGAGAGAAAAGAGGAGAAGTAAGTCCACTGCGATAGGTCGGGTGACACATTCGTTGTTTTCTTGCTTTCCTTTTTTCAGGTTTTACCCTACTTTGTTTTACTCATTTTATATTGTTCCAACCTGATTGCAGTCTCTCCCCTTATTACCCCTTTAAAAGAACAAAAGTAATTATATTTAAATTATTCCAAATCCAGTTTTAAGGCCCAAAGCCAAGTTGCAGAAAGCAATGGTTTTTCTTTAAATCAGCAACATTGTTTTAAGAATTCAACCAAGTTGACAACTTGCCTTTTTAATAATAATGTTGACAATATTATTTTCTTATCATAATCACAGTGCCTTACACTCTGTAGGCTAGAGATTTATTTCCAGACCCATAATGATGGTGATCAACACATGTTTTGTTGCGTTCCTTTTTTCAGGTTTAACCCTACTTTATTTTACTCATTTTATATCGATCATCATTTTATAGTGTATGTAACACCCCCTGTGACAGAAAAGCAAAGAAAATATTTTAATTTACACCTTTATTTGTCTGACATTTAAAAATAACTTTTTTTTAACATTTCCAGTCCATTTACCAGCCCAACTTCTGCATGTCCACACCCTTAACATATCCACACATTTAGCAGCCATAGATCATACATCTAGCAACCATATATCAACACATCTGTACATCTAGCCTATGTATCCAAAATATCCAGATTTGAAACAGCCAAAACTTCTACATTACCTTTCATCAAACAGGACAGTGCACCTAACATATCCATGCACCTAACATATCCATGCACCTAACATATCTATGCACCTCAATCCATGCATCAAACACATCAATATTCCATATAGCCAGCACGCCTTCGGGTCCAACATGTCCATGGTTGTAATAAGTGTACTAAATGTACACACTGCACAGTTTGACAGTTCACACTAATAGTAACTTTGACTTATTTCTATAGCAAGTCCAATGTTTGATGTAATGCAGAAACATCTCTTTCTGGACCTTTTGGGGGCCACTACTTCATGACCACTCGATTCATTTAAAGTACGCTATGTGTAGACTATGTAGATAAATTGAACATAAACTAAACATTTTTATTTTTTCTTTCTATTTTATTACTTACATCTGGCAATCATCTCTAGCCTCCATATACTTGTATACTTCTTAGTTCAAACTTTGTTTTATTTTTGTAGTGGTAGGTAGTTGGCTAAAATAAGAGTAGTTATCCTCAACTATCTCTCAGCTGTTGCATTTTAACTTGACAAAGAGAATATAATATAATATAATATACATTCTGAAACAATCATTCTCTTTAATACCAAAAAGGAAAAAATATCAACATTTTGAAAATGTACTTGTTAAATGTTAGGATTTTTTATATTGAATGCCTTTACAGTAGAAGTTAATTTATTCGCTGGAACTTAATAGTGACTTAACTGAAAAGTGTTAAAATGGGAATGAGATCCAGGTGAGCTTTGATAGAAAAAAAGTGGCCCCAATAATTTCAGTTTGCTCTGTATAGCACAAATCAATCTCATGAGCTACCATGATTCAAGAAACACAGCCTTACTCAATACTATGTAGTGTAGTCTTTAATTTAATCTATCAAGAGTTAAGTATAGATAGATCTCTGGTGTTCTGAACTTGGTCAGCAGTTAAGAGATAGCTATAGATCTAATATTGAAAAAAAGAATAACATGATATGAATATAAATGTTTGTACAGTGTTTGATGGGATCCGTTCTGTCAGATGGATCGCGAATGCCTGTTTTGTAATCAAGACATTCATTCATACATACAATGAATAGAATTATGATGATATATTTTTCAGCATAATAATACAGCATCTCATTGCTTATGTCAACAACATATCTTTGTCGCTACTAAGCTGTGTGGGGGGGGGGGGGTTTCAGACCAGAAACAACATGCTTATTACTGACAGCCTGTTGTATGGGTCGGGGAAATAAAACCTTGAGAACCTCTTTTTTACACTCCACACACCCCTAGGGGGGGGGGGGTTTCAGACCAGAAACAACATGATTATTACTTACAGCCTGTTGTATGGGTCGTGGAAATAAAACCTTGAGAACCTCTTTTTTACACTCCACACACCCCTGAAAAGAAAAGACCCCCCCCCCACACACACACACACTTTTTCACAAACACATTTTTTCTCCAAGGAATATTTTATGGGTTGACTGCGCCTGGCTGAAGTAGAATTTAGGTCTATCTTGTCTGACCTAGGTCCACCTTGTCTGACCTAGGTCCACCTTGTCTGACCTAGGTCCACCTTGTCTGATCTAGGTCTACCTTGTCTGACCTAGGTCTACCTTGTCTGTCATAGGTCCACCTTGTCTGTCATAGGTCCACCTTGTGTGTCACAGGTTCACCTTGTCTGTCACAGGTCCACCTTGTTTGTCATAGGTCCACCTTGTCTGTCATAGGTCCACCTTGTCTGCCATAAGTCCACCTTGTCTGTCATCCAACTGTTAGACGTGCTTAACAATCGGTTGTAAACTGACAAGTAAAACAAGACCAATAAAATACATGTATCATTGTCAATATATTATCATAGATATACTGTCATGCACTGTTGAAAGAGAGACAAGCGCTGTGGCAGTGCTAACATTGTGCACACATCTTCATAGCAACTTTAACAACTTTTTCATGGAATTGGATTCAACAGTGACCTATTATTTTTGTAAAAATATATATAGTTAAATTCCACTAGAGGAGTAAGATATACTTTCATATATTGCATTAGAACTGACACGGGGGAATTTATCTTTGCTTAAGGGACTACTAGCCAACTTATAATCTAATTCTAAGGCAGTGGTTCTCAACTTTTCTAATGTCGTGACCCTTTAAAACAGTTCCTCATTGCGGTGGTGACCCACAACCATATTTTTTTAAAAATTGCTACATCATAACTAAGGGTTTTCCGATGGCCCATGGTTTTGGCGACCCCTGTTTAAGGGTAGTTCGACCCACAGGTTGAGAACCGCTGTTCTAAGGCATCGGTTATTATTATTAGTCCATTAAAAAAAAAAAAAAATAATATATTGTGGAAAATGGAGTCCAGGAACGGTGTCCATTTTTTTCGGAACATCACCAGTTTTTTCAGAACATCACTTTGGGAAGCTCTCATCCACCATACGTTAGGAAAATATAACAAAAGTGGCTGTCGGCTTCAGTGCACCTCTTGCCCCCCTTCCCCCCGCACCGCAATTACTTCTCGTTTTTTCATGTACTCCTCTGGTGTACTCAGTTCTCCACTTTGTGAGTGAATATATCAGACGTATCACCAAGATCCATTTGTAGCAGACGTATCACCAATAGTCCCTTCTATCAGACGTATCACCAATAGCCCCTTGTATCAGACGTATCACCAAGAGCCCCTTGTATCAGACGTATCACCAAGAGCCCCTTGTTTCAGAAGTATCACCAATAGCCCCTTTTGTCAGAAGTATCACCAAATGCCTCTTGTATCAGACGTATCACCAAGAGCCCCTTGTATCAGACGTATCACCAAGAGCCACTTGTATCAGAAGTATCACCAAATGCCCCTTGTATCAGAAGTATCACCAATAGCCCCTTTTGTCAGAAGTATCACCAAATGCCCCTTGTATCAGAAGTATCACCAAATGCCCCTTGTATCAGAAGTATCACCAAGAGCCCCTTTTGTCAGAAGTATCACCAAATGCCCCTTGTATCAGACGTATCACCAAGAGCCCCTTGTATCAGACGTATCACCAAGAGCCCCTTGTATCAGACGTATCACCAAGAGCCCCTTGTATCAGACGTATCACCAAGAGCCCCTTGTATCAGAAAGACGTATCACCAATAGCCCCTTGTATCAGACGTATCACCAAGAGCCCCTTGTATCAGACGTATCACCAAAAGCCCCTTGTATCAGAAGTATCACCAAGAGCCCCTTGTATCAGAAGTATCACCAAGAGCCCCTTATATCAGAAGTATCACCAAGATCCCTTGTATCAGAAGTATCACCAAGATCCCCTTGTATCAGACGTATCACCAAGAGCCCCTTGTATCAGACGTATCACCAAATGCCCCTTATATCAGACGTATCACCAAGAGCCCCTTGTATCAGAAGTATCACCAAGAGCCCCTTGTATCAGAAGTATCACCAAGAGCCCCTTGTATCAGAAGTATCACCAAGAGCCCCTTGTATCAGAAGTATCACCAAGAGCCCCTTGTATCTTGTAGTCATTTCTCTCTGGGTGCTCTCTAATCACCAGTGTGGACTTTATCACCAGTGGAGTTGTCATACTGCCTCTAGTCAATAAAATCAATGCGATTTCTGAGCTTAGTGAGCGAGTCGGCGTGGTGAAAACTTGACTCACTCTGCTTGCTAGGTCGACTGCTGTATCTGAACTCGCTCTACTTGTGTATCTAATAAGTCGTCTGTTGTATCTGAACTTTTTCTACTCATTAATCTATTATGTCTTCTGCTATGTCTGGATTTGTTCTGCTTATGTATCTAATAGGTCGTCTGCTTTATCTGGACCTGTTCTGCTCTATCTGGACTTGTTCTTCTTATGTTTATCTAATTAATAAACAGTCCCTTTGAACAACATTAACATTAGATTTAGTAACATAATCTTCAGCTGTGTAGCCATGCCATAGATTCAACACAGTAGCGTTCTGTGGTGGAGTTAATCACAATTCTTTCCATACTGTCCCCACACGGCCGTGGCGAGCAAAACCTGCGCCCGGGGGAAAAGCCCCACTTTGGGCGCCCGCTCCCCTAAAAGTATATAATCATACGTATATTTTACTTGATATTTTGGCTCCCTCTGAAGGATGGCGCTCACAGCGGATGCCCTTTTGGCACGCCCCTGTCCACATGTTATTTTCGACACACTATTTCTCGGCATGTTGAAGTTTTCACTTGCGCAAATATATTGGTTTGTTTCCGTTTTCTACATGAGGAAAATATAGGTACAGATTTTTTATTAATTTGTTAATATTTTTTTTAAACACGCAATCTTTGCAGACATCGTTATTTTAAATAGAGATATGTATGAATGTTTAAGCTGTTGGTCCAATCATACTTAGACGCACCTCATTTACGTAGAGATTTAAAAAAAAACAACACATACTTGCACACCGGTCTTTGCGCATTTTTTTTTTCCATTTGACATCTTAGAACCGTGCAGCTATTACGGACTCTGTGAATTTTAATTGCTTTACTCATTACTTGAGTCGAAGTTGAGTACATCTATGTGTATTCATATGACAATCAGATACTATGTGTTGATTCTTTATACTCAGTTCACACAATCGAAATTTTCTTCAAATCGTCGTCAAATTTCTTTTAGAACGCACTAGAAATCTATGCTCTAACACAAAATAGTGCGTTCAAAAAGAAATTTGTTGAAAATCTGATCGTGTGAACTGAGCATTAGAAAACCAAAACAAGACAGGATACGAAGTGGCTCATTAATCAGACTTGAGCATTTAGTCGGGGTGGAATATTTTTTTAAAAACATGCATCAAAACCAGAGTTTCCCGCGTGCATTCCATTAATAGATGTCGAAGGTGCGCAAATATTCCGCACATTTGTGATATGGCCAGCTCGCCGTACCTCTAAGGACAACAATGGATTGAGAGGTGATCGTGGAGGAAGCTGGTATTGTCTTCGTTTGAAAGGCACTGTCGTTCGGTCCATCTTGCGGCTGGCGGGGGTCATACCCTGGCGCGTCGGTTTGAGGGCGGCCCCAGGTCCAGGTTGGTCACCCCCCCCCCCCCGAACCCCCGGGGGGGGGGGGGGGGACAAACCCCCCGGGAATTGGGGGGGGGGGGTCTTGCACGTGGTCACATGCCTATTTAGTGCGTTGACTGGAGGGGGGGGGGCTTGACGATGTCTCGGAACACATTATGGCTGGTTGGGGTGAGACTTTGCCACATGCCCCGGGGTGCAAGTATGGGTTGTTAGGCCGCAGCAGCTCCGATGGAAACTGTTGGAGTTGGCCATCCTCGGCAGCAGGAACCATTTCATTGAAAAATATTCGCATGCCCTGCCTAGAGTGGGTCTTTACCCTGCCAATTTGCACAAACGGTCGCCAGTTTGCGTGGGGCACTACTGTACACAGTTGTGAGTACTAATGCTGTCTCATTGCGAACCGAGCGGAAACCATAGGTGGCCCATTGACTTGTGTTTCGGCGCAAATAAACTATTTCATTTGGGGACAAACTCATGAGCCGCGTGGAGAGGGTATCTTTATCGTTATCTGGCAGCAGTTCCGTAGCCGTAACGTCACAGAGAAGCTTGAAACACGATCACTAGGATGTCCGGCAACATGCTTAACATATACAAGTCCTCTCTCCAGCCGCTTAGTAGGTCGCGATTAACCAAAGCACCTAGGCTTAGGTACAGATGAACATTGTCAGGTAGACATTGGGGAGATAAAAAGAAACCCAACGAATTTCAACCACCGGTATTTATAGACTGTGCACAACAGGCGCAAGTTTGTTAATCATAATGGAATGTGTTACCAGTAGCCTCAACAAAATGTGTCCCCCCCCCCCCTTTTCCCTTTTCCTCCCTTTCTCGTGTGGTCGAATTGCAGCTCCCCCCCCCCCCGACCGCTCCGTGTCAATCATGCCCAGGCGCGTGTTGAGACACAGCTCCACCTGGGACCAGAGGCCTGGGTAGGGCTGGAAAGTTACAAAAATCAATGCACTTCCACCGTAGCTGCTTCAGTGACGGTACAATAATATCTCCGTGCACTGAAGCCTACATTAGACACACACACATACACACAAAAAAAGCTAGGTCAGAAAATGGAAGGTACATGCCAAAACTGTGTGTAGTTTTTCCCCTCTATCCTCGGTCTTGCGCTGCACCTAATGCGTGTGTTTGTATTTACCTGGAACCTGTAACTTACTTCAAGATTTGTACCAAAAAAAAACCCCCTACCGAAGAACAGAAAACCAGCGCAGCACGTCTGNAACCAGAGCAGCACGTCTGTCTTCAATCTTCGGATAAATTTTAATGAACCCCCCCCCCCCTTTTTTTTTAAAAAATATTATTTCTTAACATTTGACATGTTTTTATGTATACACCAAACAAACTAGCTACAAATCGTTTATTTTATCATTTACAACCACGAGATGGGTTTTAAGTCACGAACTCTTGACTGATTTAAAAGTACAAGAGGAAAACTGGAATGCGTTCCTCTTTGCCAGTTTGAAATGCCTTCATTAACCACTTATCGTGTGCTCCGTGTACTTCGTGTACGTCTAATTCATTGCAGAGCCAAGGACGACAGTAGGCGGTGCTCACGTTTCAAAAGCTTTGTGGACATGCTAAAGGTTCCTTTTTCGGGGCCTAATTTGTAGGTAGTTTGTCCGTTTGAGAAAAGGACCTTTTCGTGCGTGTCTTTGTTTTAAATGAACATTAAGAATTCTTCTTTTTTGTAATTAATGTAGGCGTCCATAGATACACCACGCCCCAAAAATACATAGACCTTGCCCATTGGTTGGGACCTAATCCATTGGTTGGTTGGGACCTTGTCCATTAGTTGGGACCTAATCCATTGGTTGGTTGGGACCTTATCCATTAGTTGGGACCTAATCCATTGGTTGGTTGGGACCTTATCCATTAGTTGGGACCTAGTCCATTGGTTGGTTGGGACCTTGTCCATTGGTTGGGACCTAATCCATTGGTTGGTTGGGACCTTGTCCATTGGTTGGGACCTAATCCATTGGTTGGTTGGGACCTTGTCCATTAGTTGGGACCTAATCCATTGGTTGGTTGGGACCTTGTCTATTAGTTGGGGCCTAATCCATTGGTTGGTTGGGACCTAATCCATTGGTTGGTTGGGACCTAATCCATTGGTTGGTTGGGACCTTGTCCATTAGTTAGGACCTAATCCATTGGTTGGTTGGGACCTTGTCCATTGGTTGGGACCTAATCCATTGGTTGGTTGGGACCTTGTCCATTAGTTATGACCTAGTCCATTGGTTGGGACCTAGTCCATTGGTTAGGACCTAGTCCATTGGTTAGGACCTAGTCCATTGGTTAGGACCTAGTCCATTGGTTAGGACCTAGCCCACTGGTTGGCAATGTCGATCGAGCCTTAAAAAAATACTGCTAAGAAAATATTTTTGGAGCCACGGACAGTGGCGTATTGTTTAAATATCATAGATGATTTGAAGAGAGAAAAAAAAACAAACCAGAGCCGCATCCATCTATTCAAAGAGCCGCACGCCGCTCCGGAGCCGACCAGTTAACTAGCCCAACGAGTGACTATGTGGAATAGCATGACCTCACAGTTATGCTCCAAATAGCCACGCCACGTGGTTATTTTTTGTTTACTACGTATGAGCGAGTTTTTTTTTCCTTCCCACGTCTCATTAGCAAACAGTTTTGTTAAACGTATCTCCATGCGAATATTGAATATGGAATGTTTTTGTGTTGTTCTAAGACTCTGGTCGTGAAATCGCGGCTCTCGAGCCGCATACGGGCTCTTTAGCGACCTGAGTACGGCTCGGCCAGTCGGCCACCAATCGGTTTTGACTCCGAAAAACATGGTTCTAGACATGTTCTGGAAAAGAAATTTGTCACTCAACAATTTTTTAATCGTCCTGCTGCTTTGTGTGTCTGGGTGTGTGTGTGTGTGGCTCTTTTGAAAGTAAGTTTGTCTACCACTGTTAACCGTTGTCCAATATATATGCTATGGATGTATGATTTTTACGAATTGTTATGTGCATTCGAGGATCCAAAGGTGGTTGGGATAAGGCGATGCTTTTGTTCAGGTGGAGCAAAATCAGTTAAGAGACTTAAGCTGTCCGGTCTCTGGCAATAAGGAGGAGGAGGAAGAAAGGGAAGCCTATTCTTTGAGAACCTTAAAACGTATTGAAAATTAAATTTTGTGGTTGGTGCATGATTGAAGGTATGATTCGTAGCTAACATTGTTAAAAAACATGTCATGAGGCCAGTGGCGACGCTACACCAGGTCCCGCCGGGTCCCAAGACCTGGTAAAAAAATGTCATGAGGCCAGTGGCGACGCTACACCAGGTCCCGCCGGGTCCCAAGACCTGGTAAAAAAACTTGGGACCTGGCAAATGACCTGGTCAATTTTTATTAGTTACTAATATTGTAAATATGCTCATTAAGCGTAAACTACATTACGTGTAAGAGAACTTCCATTTTAAATGCCTTTATATGTTTAAATTTTTATCGACAACAAAAGTCAATATAACGTCATAAAATGTAATATATATAAAATTTAAGTTTTTAACTTGTAAGAGGCCATCCATATATTACGTACGCAAAAATATCGCAAATAAATTTTATTTTTAATACATTTATTTGGGACCCGCCAAATTTTTTTAAGACCTGCAAGGACCCGCCATGTTAAATTTGATGGCGTCGCCACTGCATGAGGCGATGCAGAAGACACGACTATCATACTTATTAAGTTTTTGCTTGTAACTAAATCGGTTCATGTTAGGAAACTCAAAGAATTTATCAATTTTATCAATCAAAATCAAGCGTTCATTAAAAACCAGTGTAAGATCAACATTTGAATGAAGGCAAGACCTTTCGGAGGATATCCGTGGGGGGGTGGGGGGGTCGGGGGTGGGGGGTCGTCGGGAGAGGGTAACATAATATCAACATGGAATTTAACAATCAATTTTGTCAGGGGTTCAGATTTTTGCAATTTCAGGCACCAGATACGAATTTTTTTTATAAAGTTTGGCGAAAACTAGCTCAGCAGACGTAGACAAAGTTAATAAAGTCAAACAGATCATATTCCCACACGAGCCTTCATTGTTTGTAAATGATTATACCTGTCGTAATTTCTGTTCATAAATTATTTTTACTTACTTAACTTTGTTTTTCATTGTTAATTTAAAATGGGTCATATCTTACATTCATTAGATAATTTAAATTTACACCTCAGCCCACACAGTGTATGACTTATATTTTGTTAAAGAAAAGATGTAATTACTTTAGGGTTAGCATTAATATTATTAATGTAGAGAAATACTATTCTACATTGTATTATAAAATGGTATTCACCAATCAATATATTTATTTATCCACAGAAATAAATATTTTGCTCAGTTGTGACTTGCTTGTTCATTTACAACTGGACAGCTTATTACATTTTAGACTTGACGTATTGACAACTTGGGCCACAAGGTTTTGGGGATGTGTCCTCCCCCACTCCCTGACCTCCTGTAGTAGGTGTATTTACGGTCGTGTGTTGTGATGTTGGCAGGTGGTGTTGTACAGATACAACCACTACCAGTGGCTTTGTGGGGAAACCTGCTCGGGAGATCAGCAACTGTCGCGGCGTCACACTTGACCCACATTCAACTGTACCAGCACACCTCATGTATCAACACACCGTGTTGTTATCTCACAAAGTTTTTTTTTTTTTTTTTTGAGCCGCTCTCGCCCCTTGAGTTAACCTTTTTTTTTTTTTTTTTTTTTTTTGGAAACACAAAGCCACTGACATCGTCACTCAAGATCTTCATCTTGAATCTATAAATAGGCGACAGGATTTTTAAAATGTTTCGCCGAGGAAGCTATTGATAATTGAACCAGACGACGCGTCGCCATTAGTTTCTACCAACGGTGACTAGTCACTAGGTCAGCCCGCGGGCCACAACAATGTGCTTTTGTCAAATGTCTTGCTTAGTCTACCACTCTCTACTGTATAAGTCTGTTTAATATCGCTAATTTATTGCGTTTCTACACAGAAGCACACGATGTCGTTTGGGAGTTATCTAACGTTCTGTCAACACGCTCCTACAATTTATGGCATGGTGTTTTATAATAGTTATATGAATAATATATCCTGTCAAGCTGTTAATACACTGCTATCCATCTGAATAGGATTACTTGTCTCTTACAGTCTTGTAGTTACGTGATTTAAACTATGAGGCGTTCTTTCCATGTTGGTTATGTTTGAAGCTAAATTATTATTCTTTTTTCGTAAAGGGCCTTCATTTCATACACCTCGGTGATATACTAAATGTTTCTGTAATTTAGATATAGGCCTATAATTGACGATTAATAATTAAGTACATGCAATTAATATCAGTCAGACGTCTAAACCCGTGGAATTTTGATACTCATACTAACTCAGTTAAATTAAGACGAGTCTGTGTTCAAGGCTCACCATCGACAATATGTTTATGTATGTATCATTTTGGTCACATTTTTGCCATGCAATCTTTCACCACTTGACACTCATCTGGGGTTATTTCGTTAAAGCAGACTAGGTCCGATGTGAACAAAAAAAACATCGACATAATTGCGAAACCTACATGTAGCCATCGAAAGGGGTTCACTGTTCGCCATTGGGGGATCTCACAACCCCCCCCCCCCTCCGAGCCTGGACAGTAAGGCTGGTAATATTACACTGTCCAGTTGTGTCCAAACTGCGACCCGGCAAGTTCGGCTCTGCAGGCATCGGGAAAATAGCACGATGTTAAAATAAAAGAGCATTTTGATGCTCTAAAATGTTCGTGAGTATCAATCATAGCTGAAAGTTCAAGCCGATTTAGAAAGGTCAATCAGAGAGAAAGTGATGATCCTGAGTGTGAGAGGGTGTCAAGAGAAAGTACCGTCAGTGAGAGAAAGTGTTGTCTGTGGGTGTGAGAGGGTGTCAAGAGAAAGTACCGTCAGTGAGAGAAAGTGTTGTCTGTGGGTGTGAGAGGGTGTCAAGAGAAAGTACCGTCAGTGAGAGAAAGTGTTGTCTGTGGGTGTGAGAGGGTGTCAAGAGAAAGTACCGTCAGTGAGAGAAAGTGTTGTCTGTGGGTGTGAGAGGGTGTCAAGAGAAAGTACCGTCAGTGAGAGAAAGTGTTGTCTGTGGGTGTGAGAGGGTGTCAAGAGAAAGTACCGTCAGTGAGAGAAAGTGTTGTCTGTGGGTGTGAGAGGGTGTCAAGAGAAAGTACCGTCAGTGAGAGAAAGTGTTGTCTGTGGGTGTGAGAGGGTGTCAAGAGAAAGTACCGTCAGTGAGAGAAAGTGTTGTCTGTGGGTGTGAGAGGGTGTCAAGAGAAAGTACCGTCAGTGAGAGAAAGTGTTGTCTGTGGGTGTGAGAGGGTGTCAAGAGAAAGTACCGTCAGTGAGAGAAAGTGTTGTCTGTGGGTGTGAGAGGGTGTCAAGAGAAAGTACCGTCAGTGAGAGAAAGTGTTGTCTGTGGGTGTGAGAGGGTGTCAAGAGAAAGTACCGTCAGTGAGAGAAAGTGTTGTCTGTGAGTGTGAGAGAGTGTCAAGAGAAAGTACCGTCAGTGAGAGAAAGTGTTGTCTGTGAGAGAGTGTCAAGAGAAAGTACCGTCAGTGAGTTTAAATGTTGTCTGTGATAGAGTGTCAAGAGAAAGTACCCTTAGTGAGAGAAAGTGTTGTCTGTGAGAGGGTATCAAGAGAAAGTACCGTCAGTGAGGGAAAATGTTGTCTGTGAGAGAGTGTCAAGAGAGAAGTGAGTTTAAATGTTGTCTGTGAGAGGGTATCAAGAGAAAGTACCGTCAGTGAGGGAAAATGTTGTCTGTGAGAGAGTGTTAAGAGAAAGTACCGTCTGTGATAGAAAATGTTGTCGGTGAGAGAGTGTGTCAAAGAGAAAGTGCCGTCAGAGAGAAAGTGTTTTCTGTAAGAGAGTTCAAGAGAAAGTACCGTCAGTGAGAGAACGTGCTGGCGGAGAGCAAGGTTTGGTATGAGATATGGCCACATTTAGAACTTTTTCTTCCTACTAGAATCATCACCCAATGCAGTTATTGATCCATCCGCACTGTAACACAATCTCTCCATGATACATCTTAGCTCTGTTCCAACAGGGAAAAAAAAAATGTGTCGCTTTGCGTGTAAATTTAACCACAAGACTGGCCCGCGATCTCAAGGGTTTGTCTCCAACTTGTGGGCCAAGCGGTTTCAACACAAGCTGTTGGTGAGCTTTCCATTTCGGCTGATTTGTATGTAAGAGAAATAACTATAACCGAAGAACAGGCTGAACAATGACACGGTGATGCTGTCCTGTTATTGTCCTGTTATTCTCCGGGCATCTCATAAACAACTTGTATTTGATGCAGTGTATTTTTTACAGAGCAGTGGTTCTGAGCATTCTTAATGCCGCAACCTTTTAATACTGTTCATCATGATGTGGTGGTCCCCATTTATTTTCGCTGCCCCTTCATCAATATTTGTTTCCCAAAGGGCTTAGGCGACCCCGGTGAAAGGGTCGTTCGACCTCCAGGCCAGGTTGAGAACCGCTGGTCTAAAGTAAAGGTTAATACATGAGAGCCTTAATTTCAAGCCGCGTGAAGTAAAGAAATAGCGGAACTAAGTGTCTAAGCAAATCTTGTTCCACTATTTAGAAGCATATCTTGTTCCACTATTTAGAAGCATATCTTGTTCCACTATTTAGAAGCATATCTTGTTCCACTATTTAGGCATTTTGGCTAGAATTTAGGGAATTATTTATTTTTTTTTCAATTTTCCTGTGCCACATTTCACCCACTGTGATCATAGTAGTACACTAAACCTGGCTGAATTGGTTACATGAAAGTATCCTGGTTAAATTCGTTATATCACATTAGCCTAGTTAAATTGGTTACATGGCATTAACCTAGTTAAATTGGTCACATGGCATTAGCCTAGTTAAATTGGTCACATGACATTTTCCCTTAATTACTCATGTGAACGTTCCCCTATCCCAAAAAATCAATCAATTTTCTTAACACACTCCCCCAATAAACCAATTATGTATATAAATAAATAATAAATCTACCCCCCACCCCCGGCCCAATAAGTCAGTTATATCGTAAAAATTGGCGGGTATGACTGAATTTGATAAAGTACCAGAGATTTAGGGTACAAATGTACTTTAGAAGAGACGAAGAAGTGTAGCTAAAATTATAAGACTGTTAAATCCAAGATATTACGTAACAAGTCCGTGTACCCAGGATATGTTAAGTAGATTTAAACAAAAAGATGTGTCATCATTGATGTGTTATGTAGATTGACTAAGCACTGATGTGTTGTAGAGTCCCATTGCCTAAGATGTGTCTTAAGTACGGATATGTTGCTGAGAGATTGTCTATAAGATGTGTCTTAAGTATTGATATGTTGCATAGAGATTGTATACAATGTGTCTTAAGTATGGATATGTTGCAGAGAGATTGTCTAAGATGTGTCTAAAGTATTGATATGTTGCATAGTGATTGTCTAAGATGGGTCTAAAGTATTGATATGTTGCAGAGAGATTGTCTAAGATGAGTATAAAGTATTGATATGTTGCATAGAGATTGTCTAAGATGGGTCTAAAGTATGGATATGTTGCAGAGAGATTCTCTAAGATGGGTCTAAAGTATTGATATGTTGCATAGAGATTGTCTAAGATGGGTCT
>CAXITT010000083.1:85573-166627 GCA_964033795.1 Lymnaea stagnalis
GCGCTTGTTTCAACATCACCACTTACATTCCGCGCTTGTTTCAACATCACCACTTGCATTCCGCGCTTGTTTCAACATCACCACTTGCATTCCGCGCTTGTTTCAACATCACCACTTGCATTCCGCGCTTGTTTCAACATCACCACTTGCATTCCGCGCTTGTTTCAACACCACGTAGTCGTAGTTAGTTATTTATTAATATTTTATTTTGGACTGATTCTCAAATATTAATTAATATCCCGGGCACTTTTCAAACAACAGAGACGGTTGTTAAACAGCATTAATAGCAATACAAGGTTAATCTATGCTTCTTCAAACGGAGGGGGAACCGCTGGACTACAGAGCAGATTGTAGCTATAATTGCGAGTGAACTCTTGAATGGAACAGCTGTTGAACGTGGAATGTGCAGAGAGTTTTTGTTTTGGAGTAGATGAGTCGAACAGCTATAAGTGTGTGTCGGACACATGTACGTTTCTTCACACGATCAACATCTTTTAAATTTCGACCCAGAACTATATTACATAAATCTATTTAAATTTAAACTACATGTAATTTTTTTTCCTGGTAACTCGTAAGAGTATATAAAGGTTTCCTGCCAAATTTCAAGTATATGGAAGTTATGGGGTAACTTAACGTATGTATTGCCCAAAACATTGAAAATACATTTTAACAATACTGGTACGCAAATAAGAAGCTGACCGGACACCTCAACGCTACAGACGGACCATTCACAGGAAACGCATCATTTAAACAATGCGCACACATGAAGTTGACGGACACCTCACACGAGTAAGACCATTCTGTTTGGGTCTTCCACGATTTCCCTTTCCCCTAAGGTGTCCTTCTTCGGGCCCTTTTGTCAAATCACGATCTCCATGCCATGATAGCCAACTCCAGCGACGCACCTGTACAATTTCTGCCATTGGTTGTCGCACTCGATACAGTGGTGGGATACTAACGTCGATATAATGGTGGGATACTAACGTCGATATAGTGGTGGGATACTAACGTCGAGCGATCTTCCCGTGGGTTTCAGCGTTGCAAATATCTCATTCTCCCTGTCCAGCTATGCGTTGACTTGGGATGTGCACAGCCCACATCTACGTACATGCATCGATGTGCACAGCCCACATCTACGTGCATGCATCGATGTGCACAGCCCACATCTACGTGTATGCATCGATGTGCACAGCCCACATCTACGTGTATGCATCGATGTGCACAGCCCACATCTACGTGTATGCATCGATGTGCACAGCCCACATCTACGTGCATGCATCGATGTGCACAGCCCACATCTACGTGCATGCATCGATGTGCACAGCCCACATCTACGTGCATGCATCGATGTGCACAACCCACATCTACGTGTATGCATTGATGTGCACAACCCACATATACGTGTATGCATTGATCTTGTTGATGCGCATCATTTGGATCTCGGGGAACTTTAAATCCTGTAGCATGTCTGTGACATATCTCTTGAAAGTCTAAATCCTGTAGCATGTCTGTGACATATCTCTTGAAAGTCTAAATCCTGTAGCATGTCTGTGACATATCTCTTGAAAGTCTAAATCCTGTAGCATGTCTGTGACATATCTCTTGAAAGTCTAAAGCATGTAGCATGTCTGTGACATATCTCTTGAAAGTCTAAAGCATGTAGCATGTCTGTGATATATCTCTTGAAAGTCTAAAGCATGTAGCATGTCTGTGACACATCTCTTGAAAGTCTAAAGCATGTAGCATGTCTGTGATACATCTCTTGAAAGTCTAAAGCATGTAGCATGTCTGTGACACATCTCTTGAAAGTCTAAAGCATGTAGCATGTCTGTGACATATCTCTTGAAAGTATAATGCTTGTAGCATGTCTGTGACAGGTATCTCTTGAAAGTATAATGCTTGTAGCATGTCTGTGACAGGTGTCTCTTGAAAGTATAATGCTTGTGGCATGTCTGTGACAGGCATCCCTTGGAAGTCTGAATCGGGAAGCATGTCGGTGGCAGATAACTCTTTAAAGTCTAATACGTGTAGCATTTAGTCAATAGGTATGTCATTAAAATCTAAAGTTGGTAGCATGCCTGCATCAGGTATCCTCCAATATCCTCCAAATGTATCAGTTCTAGTTATAATCTCTACATTCTGTCTCTTTATGCCTTGATATTTTGTATTATGCTTAAAAGCAACTACACCATTAACATAACATATAATGTCAATACTCAGAATATCGTCGTGATCAACATCATGCTCAATTTGACAAGATTTTACTCGATTGATACAACACCATTATCATTATACTTTAGAGGAAATCATTTTCTATCCCGCTGTGTAGCCCCAGTTCGTCAATCTTGCCTTGCAACAAGTATATCTCAGACTTAATTGCTTGTCCATTTTTTGCTTGATGTCATGGTCGCCTCTAGCGGAAATAATCCTGCTTAAAAGTGAAGACATTTGTCAGCTAAGTCAAAGGTCGCTACTAACATGAGAGCTTGCTTACGACTTAACTTCTTGACTGACTGATACAACCGGCTTGTCTTACGGTTGGAGCTGCGCATATTCTTATAACAAGTCCAGCGTTCCACGCGAGGGACCCCTTGCGGGCCGGAGGTGGCCGTAATTTGAGGACCCCCTGATATAATACGTAGTTGATGAAAATACAGCAAGCTATGAATACAAGACAGTTACAGGAAGGATACAAGGCAGATACACGTTCGATACTAGGAAAGTACATTTAAGATACAAAATGCGTACACGACTAGTACAAGACAGACCCAAGTCGTTTAGACAGATACAGGGGGGGGGGGGCAAAACCATCTTGACCTATTTTATGTCATATAAATACCTAACCGATGCTTAAACCAAGCTTGAAACATTCTTCCCAACCAACAGAGACTATTTTACAAGGCTCAACACATCTACCCTACACTCAAATTAGGCTAGAAATGAGAAGAAACAATGTAATCATTGTACATTCTGGCCATGTGGTGCACCCCCCCCCCCCCCACCCCCCCCCCCCCCAGGCTAGAAATGAGAAGAAACAATGTAATCATTGTACATTCTGGCCATGTGGTGCCCCCCCCCCCCCCAATCCACACCACCACCATCCCCGCGCCCCCTAACGACTGTTTATAATGTGTGGGCCTGTGTTTAAATGAAGGAGGCACTTAAAAGACAACCATTTTTTTTTTCTGTCTTGCTGTGGAGTGCCTTCTTATAACTCACGTGAATGTTGTTTAACTTACAAAAAAGACTTGACGTCTCAGTTTACTTGGGGACTTAATTAGCTGAATATCTTGTATGAGTTGTATGAGTTGTATTAGTTGTATTAGTTGTATTAGTTGTATTAGTTCCGAAATTACAACAGGAGAAATTGGATGAACTGATTTTTTTTTTTAATTTTAAAATTTCATTTACTAAAGTGTTGGATGCATTGGAGTACAATGACACTGAGGTGGAATGGAACACTGGGGTATAATGACACACTGAGGTGGAATGAAACATCAGGGTACAATGACACACTGAGGTGGAATGAAACATTGGGGTACAATGGCATATTGAGGTGGAATGAAACATTTTGGTACAATGACACACTGAGGTGGAATGAAGCATTGGGGTACAATGACACACTGGGGTGGAATGAAACATTGGGGTACAATGACACATGGAGGGGGAATGAAACAACGGGGTACAATGACACTTGGAGGAGGTGGAATGAAACATCGGGGTACAGTGACACACTGGGGTGGAATGAAACATTGGGGTACAATGACACACTGAGGTGGAATGAAACATTGGGGTACAATGACACACTGGGGTGGAATGAAACATTGGGGTGGACTGAAACATTGGTGTGCAATGACACATTGGGGTACAATGACACATTGGGGTGGAATGAAACATCGGGGTACAATGACACACTGGGGTGGAATGAAACATCGGGGTACAATGACACACTGGGGTGGAATGAAACATTGGGGTACAATGACACATTGAGGGGGAATGAAACAACGGGGTACAATGACACATAGGGGTGAAATTAAAAGTTGGGGTACAATAATGAACAAGGAGTAAAATGGAACACAGCCAACAACTGAACATGGGGGATAATATGATTGAAAATGGGGTACTATGGAACATGATATACACAAATAATGGAACATGAGGTACAAACTACAATTGAACTTGAGATTCCATGGATTAAAAGAAATATTTGCTTTTCCTTATGTCAGAGGAAGTCCTAATCTTCCTCAGAAGAAAACTGATATTTTAGCACAAAATAGCTCTACATGAGCTAAACATATTTAAAAAAAACAAAGTTTTTCCATTGTAAACTTTGGAAAAAAAAAATATGGAGAATGCTCATATGAAATATGAAGTACAAAATGCAGCCATCATTTATTCTAAAACAGCTCAGCTTTCCCTGTGAACTGTTTTGTTCTTGCAGACCCTTGTTCTATTTGATAATTCTTGCTATCTAGTAAGACTGTCCAGTTTTGTTACTGATACACGACAATAGATTTTAACCTTACTTTATTCAACTCTTGCAAAACTTTATACATTTTAATATTTATATTTAAATGTTTTTTTTTCCTTGCAGAACAAAAACCGTGGATAGGAATCCAGAAATGTCAAGAACTACAGACAATCCAAGCTGACCTTCCTAGAGGCCAATAATCAACCAATCAGCCGCCAAGATAATCAACCAATCAGAATGGGTGTTTGAAGGAAACCTCTTAAATAAACAGGAGTTTGCACCTGTCTAGAATGAGCAAAGAGGACAAAAAGTCATCACCTAGTCCCAATCATGGGCTGCTTTTTGATCCTTCACATCTACTGGGTAGCTAACATCTATTCCTGGCCATAAAAACTTAATATTTACTGCAAAATAAGCATTATTTATGTCATAATATGATATGTGGGTGTGGATCTGTACAGTATATATATAATTTACATGACATCAAATTTTTTTATGTACTGCTAATTGGTTATCCTTGGTATGCCACGGCATGCATACGAAAAAAAAAAAAAAGCTATGTTGGAGATTTCAACAAGTTATAAAGATACAAATTATTTCACTGAGATATTTCTCTTTTATTATTATAAATCCACAAAATTATATATTGGATTCAAAATAAAGTGAATTGTGCATAATTAGAAAAATAAACAGTTCAGTTTTCTTATTATGAATTATTTACTTTATTTTTAACTGCAACTGTAGTTGAATAAGGTTAAAAATTTTATTTGTAAAAATTCTTCATCTTGAATTTTTTTTTAAAGCAATTATACTTAAATACATTTGTCCATTTTTCAGGTGTCCACTCATTGGCAGCATCTGGTTTTCCATTTCCTCACCTTGCCCACCTGCCCAGTCCGTACTCCTTGTTAGGTCAGCCACCAGGCTTTCCTGGCCTCTTTGGTGGTCTTGGCGGGATACCCAATCCTCTTCATGCAGCAGCCCTTAGTCACAGTCTAGCAGCTGGTAAGTGAAAACTCTTGTCAGTTATGTAGCTGGTATGTCACAAAAACATTCATTCAGTTATGTAGCCGTTTGGTCACAAAGACATTCAATCAGTTATGTAGCCGTTTGGTCACAAACACATCCATTGAGTTATGCAGCAGGTATGTCATAAACATATGCATCACTTGGTTGTGTAGCTGATTGGTTATGAACATATTCAAATTCGTTCAGTTATTTGATTAGTATTGATAAACAGGAATTGTAGCCTGCCAGCTGTAAAGTCTAAACAGAAACATTTTAGCCCTCCCTTTGGAATATAAAATATCTTTCAAAGTCTAGCACACAATTCCCCAACTTTTCTGAGCCGAGACCCCATATTGAAGCAGAGTGACCAGCGACTCGAGATATTTAAAAAAAAAAAAACAGGATAAAACAAGACACATCAAAAATGGATGAATAAATGAAACTTTCTGAAGACGCAGATTTAAAATGACAATTTCTGCAAAATAATTTTTATAGAGTCTACTGTTTGAGCAGTTTCACCCCCACAGAAAACCCTCCTTAACCACTGTCGCTACACGTGGGTTGGGAATTAGGGGTCCAGCAACTAATAAGTCATAAAAACATCACTGGAATAATCTTGGTGTTCACTGTCAAAGTTATTTTAACCATTCTGATGACTTGAGAATTTTTATAACTTAAGTTAACATCGTTACAGATCAAGTCCTAAAAAAACCCTATTCAAGTGACTTTTCACTATTGCGATTAAGCTATCAGATAACTTAGTAGAGCATCACTAATAAACTGCATTTATAAATAATTCAGGGACTTTAATTTTTGTGTATGTGAATGCCAATTTTATATGGATATTTCATAAATGAAATAATTGAAGAGTTATTTTAATCTCCTCTGATATAACTGTAAAACTTACTAACACCAGGTGGTTCAGAATGGTGGCGCATCGCTTCTGATCCCCTTTCCCTCTCAGCTCCTTTGCCGCCATCTTCTTCTGTAGCTGCAGCATCCTCCACCACAGCCTCATCCTCCTCGACAGCAGCATCCACCTCCTGTGGCAACACTCCTTCTACTGTCGTTATCTCCGAGCTGGACCTACCAGCTCACAATCCCATCGGACTAAGCTTTGTTGTTGGTGGCCTACTCACTCCAGCTACTCTAGGACCTATAACTAGTGTTGATTCTGCTAAAACTAGCATTGGTCTCTTGCTTGCCTCCCCTTTGGAGTTGGCTAAGCCCAGTAAGAATCAAGGCATTCAGTGTTGATTGGATAATCTCCCTTGATGTTTTTTAAAATATTTTTTTTTAGGTTTGTTTTTGTTTAATAAAAGTGTGATTTATTTATTTTTAAAAACGTGTCATATTGATTTCCAAAAAAAACAGTTGCTTTTGTTGTTCAGAGAAAAACTTTTGTGCAGTGTTTTAGTTTTGGCTTTTGTGATGCATTGTTTTATTTCAATTGCTTGATTTCATTGACTACTGAGACAGTTATATGTAGTGCTGATTAAACTGCATCTGAAATGGCATACATATAAATTAATAAATTTTAAAACCTTGAATTCTTCTTCCAGTGTTGTCTACTATTGAATGGGGATGCACAGAATATTTTATTTATTTTCACTTAACTATAAGTAAGCAGCTAAATCGTAAGCCGTATACTAAAATGGCTTGTAATTTAAAAAGAATGCATACGCGGAGCAGCCAAAATATTTTTAGTTTGATCATTGTGTCTATTTATGATGTAAACCATGTCTGTTTCAGCAGTATACACATGTCATATGAAATTCTCCTCAGTAAGAAGAGGAAGATAGTATCAGTCTATTGGGATTGTTGGCATAAAAAAACAAGTATCTTAAACTCATTGGAAAATTGCCTAAATGTTAACTCACTATTTATATTATTGCTGGACAAAAATATTTAAGGCTGCTATGTGCTTGTAAAAGTCAACAGAACCTATTCAGTGCATCCCTACAGGTAACAGTGAATGTACCCCAATGTCCAACAGTATTGTTCCGAATAATTATAATAGAAGCCTTTTTTCTCTCTCAACTTGTTCAAGGTACTTATTTTAATTTTGAATGTCATATGTGCTCATGTTAATGTAAAAGACAAAACTCTTTGGATAAATATTACAAAAGTAGACGGCCGAAACTAATGAAACCATGCTATTCAGAAAAAGTATAATGCTTTTGTAATGTGCCCATCTGCCCAGTCAATACACTTTGTTAGGACGCATTCTAAAAAAAGTCAGGAGTTTTTCAGCTGATGTTTAAACATCAATGTTATGATTAATGAATTTTATTGATAGGTGAAATTTGTATTTAATGTATATTACGGTTAGATCTATTAAATTTGTGTCACCTTCATTATGCTCGCTTTTTCGTTGATATTTACAATGAAATGGCAACTATTTCCTCTACAATTAGAGTAAAGATGAAGACGACATGAATTAATAAGATTTAAATAACATTTTTATCAAATTAATATTTTTCAAAATTAAATTGTGTAGATAGATTTTAAAACAATCAATATGCATAGAGGAAAACTGCCACATTTCATTAATGCATTTGGTATTTACAAATATTTTCTCAAGTACTGCCAGTAATGCATCTTTAAAAAAAAAATCACAACACCCTGTCTCACTTGCTTTCATTATGACAAAAAAAAAATCATAATTGCTCAACACTGGGACAATTTTTTAAATTGTTTTTAAGCTACTAATTTAAGATTCCCCACTGATTTTTGAAGATTTCTTGATTTCCTCTCTTCACATTTTTCTCCAGCTTCATACTATGGTCTTCCGAAGCACCCAGGAGAGATGGGCTCACCTCCCCCTCCATCTCCATCACCATCACCATCTTCCCACAAAAGAGGAAGGTCTTCAAGAGCATCAACATCGGCATCGTCCTCTCATCGCCAGGCTTCACGGTCAACGTCCTCTCCATCTTCATCATCACCATATCCTCCAGCTTCACCATACTTGCCGAGCTGGGCAATGAATGGCTCCTCCTACCCTTTTGGCCACACTTCCCCTTCAGTGGGAGAGGGAAAACAAACTTCCTCATCCTCAAGGAGGTCAAAACAGTCGTCCAAATCTGATTCTCGGGAAGGTAGCGGAAAAATAGCTCAGGCCCACCAACATTCATTGTCATCGTCCCTCCTCACAATACCTTCAGCTCATTCATCATTGGACCACAAGTCAAGCACAGACAAATCCCTGCCTCCTGAAGGTTTCACCTTTGACCCTCGCGCAATGATAACTCCGTATCACATGTCCCCAGAGCTGGCTTACCTCTCCCAGTCGTTGTTCCTACATCGACCAGACTTGGGGATGCCTTCACCCTTTTTGACTGCCTCATCCGCTGCTAGTGCGATAACAACAACATCATCATCAACAATATCGTCCACAACTGCTAGCATGAGCCTGGAACCAGGTCAAGTAGTGTCTTCATCCAATTCAATGTCATCTTCTAAACATTTGTCTTCAAAGTCATCATCATCTTTAAATTTGTCTACTAAAGTTTCTGAGAAGTCGCGATCGGACAAACATGATAAGCGTTCCAAAGAGGTGAGTAGTTTGTGCTAAAGAAAAGAATTCACTTAAGTCCCTTTTTTAAAACCAAATACTGTTGAAGTGCAATTAATTACACAAGCACAAAAAAATACTGTTAAAAATAAATTAAAGTTTCTCTAAAGGCAAAGTAGTTTGGGGATCCAGGCTGATGAGAAGTTAGTAACACTTTTATTTTATCTATAGAGAAATTAGCAGTTTCATTTCATTTAATTAAACTTAAAATATTACCAACTCTTGCAACAAACTATGCTAATTTTAATTATTTACTTACTGACAGGATAGATTTTATTTATCTACTATCAGTATAGTTTAAAACTAAAATCCTAATTTGAAACCAGACCATGTCCAAGAATTTATGGTTGACAGGACACATTTTGTTCCCGTGGCTTTTTAAAAAACATTCAAGTCTAAGGTTAAAATTTTATAAATGTTTTATCAAATAATACTAAGATTTCCTAATTGACAGAAGAGTGATGATTCCAACCACAGTAAGCGTACATCAAATGGAATTAGAAATTCTGTGGATGAAACCAGAGTCCCTGTGAAGGAATTGGATTATGATGAAGCTTCAGATGATAGATTTCTGGTAATTGTAATATGTTTTAAAACAATTTAAAAAACATTTTACGCAAAAACTTTTGAGATTGAAGCATTTTTTCCAGCAGATACATTTTTTGGTATAACTTTGACTTATTAAACATGAGATTATCTATAAACTTACTGCAAACAATCTCAGCTGAAGGGCTCAGTTTATTATTTTATAAGTCTTACTTCTAGCTCCTCTGTGAGAACAAAATTAATATTATTGGCACGTACCAAACTAATTTAATGACAAATATGACAAGCATGACACACATTTGTTTGAGGAATAAATTCAAGCATCCACTTCATCCGTTTTCTTCAACATCCAGACTGACCCATCACACCCGTCCCATATGTTGGATGGTGATAGAAAAAAGAGAATAGCCGACCAGATCCGCAAGAGGGTTGGCATGCAGGATAACAACATGTCTGAGTTATTGTCCAAACATGGAATCAAACATTCTGATTGGCTGAAGTCCCACCTGATGGGTGACACCCATACTGATAGACACCACCCAGAGGAACAGAAGGCAGGTTCATCTAAGCAACTAAAAAGGAAGGAAAATGATACCCCTGAAAATGACAGAAGGTCCAGAGAAAGAGAGGTTAGTGGGGAAGGGATATTTTCTTATTAGATCTGGATGGTTTAAATTGCATTTTTAAAAATAATCTTGGCATTGATTGATTCATTGATTGGATATTTAAATAGCGCTGGTATCCATGCTACTTTAGATTGCTCACTGCACTCTAGTTTTCTTAAATCTATTTAAATAAATAAGTTTTTAAATGTTTCTTAAATGATTTTTATCATTTTCAATTCCCCTCAAAGATTGAGGCAAACTGTTCCATAATTTCGGGGCGATCGCTTCAAAAGAGCATGTTGCATGTATAATCCTAGTGTTTTCATTTTTATTTGAAATACACAAATTTTTAATGGATTTATCAAACCCTAAAATTTAATGCTGCTTATTTCATAAACCTTAGTAACATCTGTTATTTATGTTTAATTGATAGCCTAGTAATATTTATTTGATTTTTAAATTTTTTTATTCCTCTCAGTTAAATGATAAAATTCAGCTAGAAGCAGAGCTGCTTAAACAAGAAGAACAGCTTCGAAATTTACAGAAAAGATATTCCATAGGAGAGGAGGTAGCATTATTAATGTTTTGAAATAATTTCTCTCAGTTAAAGTTCACAATACCTAATCTCAATTAAAAGCTTATAAAAAAACCATTAACTTGGGTAAAGTCATTGTTAAATAAATTATTTATTAGAGCAATATTTTCACTCTGATTATACTTATTTATTCAGTTTATATTTAATAAATTTTTGACACATTTTGTTGATTTCACCTTAAAATTAAAGGAAATAACAATAGGATTTAATTTAGTGTGATTACAAGCCTAAATTCATATTTAAATGATACAACAGGCAAAGGCCATTGTTACATAAGTTCTTGAAATAAGCATCTATGATATTCATTAAAATTGCTGTAATTCAGTTTCAACGTCTATTATCCTTTGATTTTTAAAAATTAACACAGCATTCTTTAAGGTAGAAAAACTTCTTTGTTTTATAATGTTGAATTATATTTTATGTCTGTTTTGTCCTGTGTTATCCTAGAGCTTGTCAAGTATCCTTGATGAATCATGTGAGTCTGTTGGTCACTCAGAACAGGACGAGTCTAAAGTGGACAACAGCTCAGCTAGTGAAAATGTGGATGTAGGGAGTCAATCAGGTATGTTTATTTCTGATCAGTGACATGTTGGTTACTAATTTCATGTTGGACCTCAATGCAAGTGATCCTGCTTTGATCTTGGTTAAATATGTGGAAATTCAATACCTTATTTTAATAAGCTGGTTACATTTTATTTGACTAATTATTGTACTGAAAGTTTTCTTAAATTAAAGATATTAATTAGAGAGAATTAAAATGAATCTATTGTAAGAAAATATAAACCTATTGTAAGAAAGTATGAACCTAAAGTGAGAAAGTATGAACCTAAAGTGAGAAAGTATGAACCTATTGTAAGAAAGTAGCAAATATTTTTCTTTAGGTTCTGATTCAGAAGGCTCTCCTGCTGGGAAACGTACAGCAGATGGGAGCACAGATGAAGGTCAGAAGAATTTTTATGTAAACTAATCTAGGATATATAATATTAAGTATGATATAACAATGCCAGATAAATAAATGCATTATCCGTTAATTAAAGATATTTATAATAGAATATGCTAATAAATTATTGAACCTTGGAAATACCTAGTTTAAATTTATTAACTAAGGAAAGGCCTTCATTTTTTATATTTATATTCTGTAGAAACATCACTCTTTCAGCTAGATATTTAATTTGCTTAATTATTATTATTAATTTTTTTTTTTGGTTAATGTTTTGCTGTTGAATATTTCTTTGCATAAAATAATAAAAAAACCACAAAAAAAACAAAAACGATTCCCTTAACAGGCTCACCCAACAAGAAACGTTGCACTCAGCTGGATGAGAGGGAACTCGTTATCCCACTGGAGCATGGTTGGAACAGACAGACCATCATAAATGGAATGGGGCGTAGAGGCATAGTAGGAGAGGTTCTTTACTTTGCTCCTTGTGGAAAAAAGATGAAGACCATTCCAGATGTGATGAGAGTAAGTAGCACCTGCGATTAAATTGTTCTTAACCACAAGGGAAGAAGTGGGAAAACATGTTTATTGACAAATGTTATCCGAGTTTTTAATTTATTTTGATGTTGATGCAATTATTGTTGAAATTTTATTTTTACATTTATATTTGAAAAAGTAACTATAAAAAGTTTAGAATACATATTTTCAGTGTCAAAATTTATTTTGCAGTACTTGGAGCGTAATCCCAATTCTGATCTTGGACGAGAAAATTTTTCCTTTAACACTAAAGTGAATGTCGGGCATTTTTATGAGGTCAGAGGAGGCCAAGGGGTAAGGATTATTTTATTATAGAACTTTTCTCCTCTTAAAAGAAATTTTCAAATAATACTCCTTCAATTCCTAAAGGATAAAAATTAACTTTTGCATATATTTTTAATGGCTTAAAATATGCCTTGATGACATAGGCCTATCAATTAAATAAGCCTATACACTTTACTGGACTGTCATTTAAATAAGCCTATACACTTTACTGGACTGTCATTTAAATAAGCCTATACAGTTTACTGGATTGTCATTTAAATAAGCCTATACAATTTACTGGACTGTCATTTAAATAAGCCTATACAATTTACTGGACTGTCATTTAAATAAGCATATACAATTTACTGGACTGTCATTTAAATAAGCCTATACACTTTACTGGACTGTCATTTAAATAAGCCTATACACTTTACTGGACTGTCATTTAAAAAGCTTTTACAATTTACTGGAGTGAAGAAAATTTTAAAATTAGCTTATTTTATAACATAACAATCTACAATAATCTACCCTTCATTTTTTTGTGTTTTTTTAATATATTTGAAACATTTTAGTCTCAGCCTGTCCCTCTGTCTGATGCTGAAGTCTTGGAAAAAATTGAAATGTCCCGAGGAAAGCGTGCAAGAATGCAAATGTTGGCCAGACAAAAACGAGAGAAGGCTGCCAGAGAACAAGCGCTTGCTAGACAAGTTATGGAGGTCAAACTCAAGCGTAGGATTGAACTTCAAGGTGGTTACTGATTTTTTTTTCTCAATCATAACTTAAGACGCTCTTATACAGTTGCTTTGGTTTAAATCTAATTGACTACAAATTACGCTAAAGTTTTTTTTATTTTTAAATTGAGATAACACAAGCAGCAAATATCATTTGATATGTAAATGTCTTCAAAATTTGAATCAACTTGGAATAATGAAACAGTTAATGAGATCTTGTTATTTTCATGAAACTTGCATGGATTGTTGTCCAACTCTTAACAAAACTTCTTCGTAGGCATAGTAAAAATTTACTAATGGCTAGTAGAGTCCTTGTGTTGGAATCAGTCTAACTGGATAAGTAAACCTGATGTACGCTTCATTAACATGGCATGTAATGGGCAAGTCTTAATATTTTAAGATTAAGGAAGTTAAAAATGGAAAACTCAATGTGTTATCCACCTTTAATACTCTGGAACCAATCGTTGAGAATCTTTGAAACAAACTTGACTTCATCATTTTCTGTGGATTAACATCTTACCTTGATAAACTGCTTTCTGTTTAAAAAAATGTGTAATTTTTTTTTTTGCTTACATAAAAAAAATAAAAATAATGAAGAATCATTTCATGACTTCTTTTGAGGGGTTAAGAAAATTATTAGTGGCGGGCACTTCAAACATTTTTCCTCAGCTTAGTTAACTAATGCTAAAAATTGCAGAACTCTCCCAACGAGCTTCGGAGATGAGGTTTGAAAAAAAACAGGAGCGACTGAGACTGAAAGAGTTGGAAAAAAAGGAGAGAGAAAACAAAGGTTTGACTCATTAAATGATGTCACTTGCACCAAATGCAGCACAACATTTAAGCTATGATCAATGCCCACAGGCATATATTCTGTTCTGATATTTAGTGTGTTTGGAAGAAGATATTTTCTGTAAAAATTCAGTTCTTTCAGAAAACCAACCACAAGTGAATGGTGATTTTGCTCACACTAACATCTCTGTAAAAAACACCATCACAATGAAAGTGCTTGTCATTAGTACTTGTTCATAGTCATTTAGTACTTGTGCATAGACATTAGAATTTGTAGTCTAGACATTAGCATTTGTTACCAGTCTTTAGCACTTATACCTAGTCATTAATACTTGTATTTCGTCATAATGGATTTTCCATGTACACCTAGTCATTATTACTTGTTCTTATACATAAGAAAGTATTTATTCCTAGTCTTAAGCCTTAGCATTCTTAATTATTAGTAGTTGTACCTGGTTATTGGTGCTTGTACCTATTCATAAGTACATGTACCTGGTCATTCATACTTGTTATGCGTGGCATTAAAAAAAACTAGTGCTTAAAAACTAACTCACTAATGCTGTACTTTAAAGTGACTCTGATAAGATTTATTCCCCCTACATGAAGAGGGCAGAAAACAAACTCTACAATGTCTTAGATGGAATAAAACAATTGGTAACTTTGCACTAATTGATTAGCTCATCAACAAGGATAACTCTTCTTGGTCTGGTTAGGCTGTACGTAGCACACCTGTTTTCTCTCACTCTGTTCCTCCTGACATTCAGTGTTTCTTTTGTTTCAGTGATAGAGAGGCGCAAAGAAAAAGAACAGCACAAAAGAGACCGGCAGGAGGAAAAAATGAGGGTTCAAGAGCAGCTGAGGAGAGAGAGAGAGATGAGGGCACAGCAAATAATTGAGGTAAAGTGATATCAGTCATCCGAATGGAGACATCAATTGTTTCGTTATGATAAGTGAAAACGGCATATTTTAGAAAAAAAATTGTGTTCCGTGATGACAATTTGAATTCTACAAGACACTTTGCATTTTGATAGTTTTAATATTTAGTTCTATTTAAAACATAAGATGTGAGATGTTAATTTGTTGGACTACTCAAAGCAGAGGAAACTCTTTGTTTTTTTATTTAAAGGCCCGTAACAGGCGGCAGAGGGAGTTGGAAGAAATGAGACTGGCTGATGCCTTACAGAGGAATAAGGTCTGTGTAAGTCGAATGTCTGAGGTGTCTGTGTTGTGGGTCAGGATAACAGATGTGTACAAGATGGATGTCACGTAGAAAATGAGTACATAAGGGAGCAACAGTTTGATTAATTTTTTCTTTTTTTTAAAATTCAAGATTATTATTTACTCTGCTCTACTCTATTTTTTTTTTCTTTTCAGGAACGTGATATGAAGAGACAACAATTGGTAATCATGAAAGAACAGGTAAGTTATGACTCCAGCTGATGCACTACTTTGGTTGAAATTTAGGTGCTACATGTAACAAAATCTCTCATTTTTACATGTAATGTGCAACAAATCAGAAATATCTTTACCTATTTTATTTAATTTTAATAAATATATTTATCGTGTTCATCTGTTCAGGAGCGTGAGAGACGTAGACAACATCTTCTGCTTCTTAAAGCACTTGAACAGCGCAAAAGACAGGAGGAGAAACAGGTAGATAAAATATTATTTCACGTTTTTGATGTCTTTATTTGATAAAAGTTTCGCTCTGGCTCCAAGACTTTTAAATGCACACACAACATGACAAAAGGCAAATAAGGGCACAAGGGAGCTGGTAGGATGTCAGGCCAATGTCTGTCAGGTGATTGATCGATGTTTGTTTTTGTTGTTCCAGAGCAAGGAGAGACAGAGGGAAGAGAAGCTGAATGAGAAGATGAAGCTGAAAGAAATTAAGATGGTGAGTGGATATTTGCTGATTGGGGCCAGGGTGTACGCCAAAGATAAACATGAATTCTGGTGTTTATTTGCACTGAGGACTGTAAAAGGGTGGGGTGGGGGACAATACATAATATGACCCCGTGGCTTTATCATTTTGGTTAATGATTTCATCATTTTTTTTAATAGCATCAACGAAGAGTAGAAATGGAAGTTGCCCTGGAGCTGAAAAAGCCAGTGGAAGACATGGAACTGAAAAATGCCAAGGTACAAGAAGTTTCATTCTTTGTTCATCAACTACAGAATTTGTAATGTATATATATAATAAATAATACATAGAAATAAATATTTATATTTATAGTGATCACTCTCTATTGCAATATAATCATGTTATCTGATGTTTAAAAGATATAGTCATGTTATTGGGTGGTGGAAAAAAATACAAAAATTTATCCGATGTTCAAAAAAAATACAATCCTAATATTGGATGTTTAAAAAATACAATTCCAGCCTTTGCCAAAGTACTCACGGCTCAAATCGAAGCTGGCTGGTCGACCCATAGCAGATTGTCTGATGGCAGTGGAGTTCCTGAACAACTTTGGGATTGCTTTAAACTTGGGTACGTTAATTAATGTCCCTAAGCTACATCAAAATAACGTAATGAAGGAAAGCAAAGATGGCGCAACCTTGCCACCACAATTATATAGCTTCATGAAATTTAATTTATACATTGATATTTGTAGTTAAATTCTAGCTTGCTGGATCCAGGTATTTCTTTTAACTGGGTATTTATTGGCAGTTTAAAACTGTAACATGATATAAATTTACAACAGCCTTTTTTTTAAGTTTATCTCGCAGCTGATATTTTATTTAACAATCCTGATGCGGCCCATAATAACAAAAATCTGTACGTTTGTTTGTAACAGACAAATCATCTATTCCTACACTGGAATCTCTTGAGAAAGGAATTCTCAATGAATCAGAGGAAGATGTGGAGGAGTTTATGTCTCTTGTCATGCACTTGTTGAGGTTTTCTCTTGATGACGTTGGTGTTCCTAATCCAAGAGAGGTAACCACCTGTTGTTTGTGGAATTAAAATATTTTGATTTTAAAATTCAGAGATGTTCAACTTTTGAATAGAAAATAAAGATTAAAAATATTCCGTACAGTAAAAATATTTTTTTTATTTAAAAATCTTATGCCAAAGACACCCGTGATACACTCGTCAGTCAATTTGAGAGACATTGAAAATGATAAAAAGTCATTTTATGACCATTTAAAGCCCTTTTTCTTTAAATAGATTTTAGGACATTTGAGCGCTGGGAGCATGCTAAAATAGCATGGACGCAAGCGCTATGAAAGTTCTCAATCATCATCACCTTCACATGCCCATAAAAATTAATGCAAGAGGCATGTTGCAGTAAAGTTGTTTTATTTGATGTGATCTAAATGAGAAGGGATTGTCCACAGGCTATGACAAAACTACATCAGAAGATCACTGAGATGGAGATGACAGACACTACGATGTCTGAGGTTCTGAGAATCTTTCTGAAGGCCAGGGGAGAAAAAGAGGTACAGAAATTTTTGGGCTCTTAAATCTAAGGGACCTTTTCACAATTTAGTTCTGTTATTCTGTTGGCTGGTATGCTATTCTAAAGGCAAATAAACGTGATCACGTCTTTCTGTCCCCAAAACTTGCACAAAAACATACGGTGAACGATCGTTCTCTTTCTGTGCCCCCAAACAATGGAATTCTCTTCAACTAAACATTCTCAATATAACGACCATCACAGCCTTCAAAGCTGCATTCAAAACACATCTCTTTAAACTCTACTACCCCCCCCCCCCCCCCCCCCCCCCCGACCGCTAAACGATGCTGCTGGGTATCTGTCCATGGCTTGACATGTCAATAGTTCTTGCATGTGTCGAGGGAATATACATTTGTTTTGTTTTGTTTCATTAATGTATGTTCATTTTTAAGTTCATGATTACGTTTGTTAAATTGTATGTACAGCGTGGTGAGCGCTATATAAAAACACTAATAATAATATTCTAAAACTAAACCCCTGAACTTTAAAAAAATTTACTGTATTTTAGCAAATGGGTGAAGTTTGTTATAATGTGAATAACAATTAAATCTATGTTGAACAAAATTTTTTAGAAATTTCTTGGGAGCTAGTGGTAACAATCACAAGTTTTCACCTGTGCTTGTATTCTGCCCATTTTCAGATGAGTGAGTGGTTGACAATCAAGCCCATGGAAGCTCTGAATCCAACTAAAAAGGCAGCCATTTTAGCTTTTCTGTGTAATGAGCTCTTGACAAGTAAAGTAGTGACAAAGTAAGTGTATGTAAATATTTTATAAACTGCTGTTTCTTTCTCTCAAATGAAAGTATGCTCAACAAAAGCCAATGGAACACTTTAATATTGTTTCTTCATGATCGTCTTTTCATAAAAACAAAACTACAAACTGTACAATCAAAAGTCATTTCATGTATAAAAAATAAAAAAAAAATAAAAAATCTAGTCGGTGAAATCAAAAGTCATTTTAACTTTAAATAAAAAAACAAATGTGTACAATCAAATTCCTACTTGCATACCAAGGAACAAATTTTCCATTTATGTGATCAAAATATATCACATATGACCACCAAGATCTGTCATGAATGCTTTGTATTTAATTTTTAGGGAATTATTAGATTGAATAATTTTGAATTATTTATTACACTCATCATGTTTTATTTTTCTTCCAGTGAAATTGATAAACACATGGATGCTATCAATAACTTGAGGAGAGACAAATGGGTAGTGGAGGGACAACTTAGACAGTAAGTGGGTCATTTATAGAATGTCATTTGGGCAGTGGGGAAACAAACCCCAGTAAGTGGTGCATTTATAGAATTTCATTTGAGGGATCTTTTGCAGAGATAGCAAAATTTATAGATTTTTTTTTATTAACTATTACCTTTTTAATTGCCTCCTTCCAACAGGCTGCGTGTTTATCAAGCAAGAAAGTTCAACAAAATTCACAAATCCACAGACAGGCGAACAGCGAACAACAACAACATGAACCAGGATGATGACACGATGTGTTCATCCAAGCTGGGCAGTGAGGACGAGGACGATAAGGATGATGATGACGACAAGGACGACGATAAGGAGGATGACGAGGGGAGTGAGAGTGATGGTAGCAGCAGTGTAATGACCAATGTCTCATCCAACTTTAACATGCCCTTTGAGGTACTATCAACTAGTGGTTTGTGTTGAGTGTTACCGCACTAGTGGGTTGTGTTAGGTGTTACCAACTAGTGGGTTGCGTTGTTGGGTTTTACCACCTAGTGGGTTGTTTTAGGTTTTACCAAATAGTGGGTTGTGTTAGGTTTTACCAACTTGTGGGTTGTGTTAGGTTTTACCAAATAGTGGGTTGTGTTAGGTTTTACCAACTAGTGGGTTGTGTTAGATTTTACGACTAGCGGATTGTGTTGAGTTTAACCAACTAGTGGGTCGTTTTAGGTTTTACCAAATAGTGGGTTGTGTTAGGTTTTACCAAATAGTGGGTTGTGTTAGGTTTTACCAAATAGTGGGTTGTGTTAGGTTTTACCAAATAGTGGGTTGTGTTAGGTTTTACCAAATAGTGGGTTGTGTTAGGTTTTACCAACTAGTGGGTTGTGTTAGGTTATACCAACTTGTGGGTTGTGTTAGATTTTACCAACTAGTGGGTTGTGTTAGGTTTTACCAACTAGTGGGTTGTGTTAGGTTTTTCCAAATAGTGGGTTGTGTTAGGTTTTTCCAAATAGTGGGTTGTGTTAGGTTTTACCAACTTGTGGGTGGTTAGGTTTTATATAAATTTCTGAGTGTATTTTGTTGGTAATGTTTATGCTTGATTTCTTATTAAATTAATCGTCACTGAAATTTTTATATGTCTCATTATATGTCTCATTATACATCTTATTTTATGTCTCATTATACATGTCATTAACCTTCGCTTTCCACATATTTTGATTTAGGTTTTGGGTCCTGCATTGTAACACAATTTTTTAAAAGCTATTATTCACTAACAACACAAAATAGCTGTGTAGAAAGAGCAAGGTATTTTCATGAGGAGCAAATGACATTGATACTGTGCAGCTCTTATTTCCTCCAGTAGAGTTCTTTACACATCTAGATTTCTCTCATGGCATTCAACCCAGCACACACTAAACTCTGTCATTTAATTTAAGTTGATTCAAGTGAAGGAAATGATAGAGGAGTTCTTGAAATTTTATAATATATGCCCTTGATTAGTATAAAAATTAGCTTTTTTTTTAGAGCTAAAAATACAAATCTCTAATTTCAGCCATTGGATGAAAATTTGACTAGAGATGAGTCTGATAAAAGAATTGAAAAATTAAGAAAGGTAAGCTTACGAATTGACCTTAAAAAAATTGTGTGGAATATTAAAATGGATTAAAAAGTATTTTTTTATGACAGAATTCAATTTTCAATGACTTATTAGTAAAATAAAATTGTCTTGGTACCTCCAAACTTTCTTTAGTAGTATGCAGGATGCATTTAAAGATCTTTGCTGTTGTAATTAGGCAGAAAAATCTATACTAATAAAAGGCAACGCTCTCACTCACTCACTCACTGACACATCACTAATTCTCCAACTTCCCCTGTAGATAGAAGCCTGAAATTTGGCAGGCTTATTCCTTACAGCTTACTTACAAAAGTTAAGCAGGTTTCATTTCGAAACTCTGCTACCCAGAACGGTCACAACCGGGAGCCCTGAATTAGTTTTTTTCCTTATATGAACTATATAAATAAAATTAACAACAAATACTCCTACGTAGATAGATGGATATTGACCAAACTTAGCACACAAACACTTGAGTATCCATACTCAAATACCAAAGGGTACTGAACTCATAATATCCATACATCTGGGGCCACATTTCATTTTTTCTTATATAAGTTATATAAGGCTTAATACTCCTACAAGAATAGATGGGTCTTGACAAAACCTAACGGGATTGGTAGCCCATGAGGATCCAACTGGGATCAAGACACAGACGGTATCGGATCCCAATGGGATCTGGATTCCCCCTGGATCCGGAGCTACAAGATTGGGGAATTGGGATCACACAGGGAAAAGGCATTTTGCCGGAATTGGGTTCAGAATGAGATTGGGGACTCATTAGAATTTGGGTCTTACCAGGATCTGGGGTCCTAATGCAATCCCATGCAACGCCGGGTATATTGGCTAGTTAATGATAAATTTAAATAAAAATTACTCCTAGTTGCAGTTATTTCTTTTAATATAGCTTTCTGGCTTAAAAAATCAATTATCCATGGATTTATATAGTGTTTTTTTTTCTTTTCTAAGCAACACGCCGCCTTCAGGCAAAAAGTTTTCCGGGCATCACTTCGTCTACGGGCCATCAACATGGGTCAAGATCGTTACAAGAGGACCTACTGGGTCCTACCATTGACCGGTGGGGTGTATGTCGAGGGCATGGAGTCTGGAGTCCCAGAAGATTATACTAAGGAAAGTCAGAAAGAAAGTCATGGTGCCACAGAAGCTGCTAGACCTGAGATTAACGCTGTGAAAGCAGAGACACTGGACGATTGTGAAACATGTGTAAAAGATGAAACTCGGGATGCTGGACTTGTAAGCCGTGCTGCCTTTGGGCCTGAGTATAAGTGTGCTCAGTCTAAAGACAGCACCACAAACTGTAGTGAGCGATTAGAACCAGCTGCCACGGAGATTCACATGGAGGTTGATGGTGAGCAGTTCAATTCAAAACAAGACTTCATCGGCTCCGGTCCAAAACACAGCTCTGAGCTGGCAGGAGTCACACAACCTTGTTTGGGTGGTGACTCGACAGCACAAACATTTTCAGAAAAGGTCGGAGGCAGTGAAACTCTTTGTGAAGATGAGCGTAAACATGCTGGTGAGTCTGGTGATAAGGCTGTTGACATAGCAACCGATTCCATTTCTAAAAGTCTTTCTGTCAATCATTCTGTGACAACACAACTGGACGAATCTGGACCCAACTTCATTGCTTGTCGTAATTACAAAAAAACCACAGAGAGTTCTGTGGCCAAGGTGACATGTTCAGTTGGTGATGAGGGGAAGAAAAGCCCATCTATAGGCAATGGGCTTGTACTTAATCAGCTACCCGAATTCGATAGTGTACATAGGGTAAATGACACAAGCTTAGCCCCACCTTCAATACAAGGCAAAGAGATAGCAACACAGATCACAAGGAAGGAAGCTGTGGAAGGGGCTGAAAGCTCCCTTAAGCTACTCAATGGTTCACATACTTTTGTGGACATGCCTCAGGATTTCACCACCTTCAAGCAAGGTGTTGGCAGTGTAGGTAGCAATATAGGTCACAAAGCACTAGATGAGGCACAGGGCTTGGCTTATGCTGAGAACGATTGTGATGCCAAAAGTCTTAAATCTCGGGTGCCTGGCGAGACCAACCCAAAGACTGACAAGGATCATTCTGTGTCCAGTTTGAATCTCAGTATTCAAACGGAAAGTTTCAGTAACGGCCTGGAGGTTTCAGGGCCTGATAAAATGCCCCACTCAGCTCTTGTTTCTGACATTCTCAAAGTGCCCAAAGTGGGGGGTCAGCGTGAGACTTTGGTTTCGCTGCTCAATCACTCCATACAACAAGCCTATCAGAAGGAAGAACATGATGAAAAACATTCAAAAGACATGACTAATTCCAAAAGTACATCATTGATATCATCTCCATCATCATCATCAGTTGTGCCATCTATATTGACCTCGTCACTATTATTTTCTGCAATACCTAAATTACCTCAGCCAGCACATTTAAAAAAAGACATTTCTGTGCCATTGTCATGTCCATCCAATCCCTTGATACCACTGGACTTTACACAAAAACAAAAATACAGAATGCCTGTGGACGGTCCGTTGTTTAACACAGCCCCTATTCCAGCTCATACCAAGCCAATTAACCCCCAGCCACTACCACCTTTCCACCCCTCTGCACAGGCCAGTCCATTATTGGACCTTGCCCCCCCAGCAGCTCACTCGGGCCATAAAACTAACAAATCCACCGTGCCGCCTCCTCATGCAATAAGTCCTGCCCCGCCCCCACATCTCCCACAGCCCCCTTACATACCGGGTCTGTCTCATTACCCCTACGGCCCATCCAGTGCCTCGGAGACTTTATCCAGTCTGGCGTCGATAATTTCCCCACCCCCTGCTCATCACAATCCAACTACAACATCTGCCATTTCTACCCCGCTGTTGACATCCACGCCCCTCCAACCACGGTCCACTCCAACCTCTTCTAAAACACGCAGCTCATATCCTAAAGTGGATTCGATCCTCAAGGGTGAGTCTCCTTACTCTTCCTCGGAGCTGCTGCAGCAGGCGGCATCTCAAGTCTTACGATCTGCTGAAAACCAGAAGCTGTCCCCACCGATCTCATCAACATCGTCTACTCCACAAAGTTCAAGGTTGTCAGCTTCTCTGTTGACACAAACAGATGACGTCTCAGCTTACAACTCTCCCGAGTTTATTTCAGAAAACGGGAACAAGTCCAACTCGGAGGTTGTAGATCACAAACTCTGGTTCAGCATCCTTCCCAGAATGCCGTGTGATGAGTATTCACTCACGCAGCCAATCGCCGGCCAAGGATCATCATCCCACTCCTACCAGCTTTCATCATTGTCGGCCTCCTCGTCGTTATCTGCACTCAGTTCGTATTTAAATTCGCCAACGGCCGCAAACCTGGATGCTCTCCTGCCTCTGATACAATCCAACTCCTCTCTGCTGTCCCAGGACCCGCTGTTCACCTCCCTGCAGCTGTTAACCAGTCAGGCCACACCGTCTGTGTCGCCGACCCCGTGCAGCACGCCAGGACTCGACTCAGCAGGGGAGTTTAAAGTGCCCCCTCCCCCAGACATGAACCCACATTGTGACCCATGGGAGATTCTAAGAGCAGCTCAAGGAGAAGCACAGGTCATACCAAGAAGTGAGTTGTTAATCTTTGGTGCTCATGTTATGTTGCTGTTTGGTGCTCATGTGATGTTGCTGTTTGGTGCTCATGTGATGTTGCTGTTTGATGCTCATGTGATGTTGCTGTTTGGTGCTCATGTGATGTTGCTGTTTGGTGCTCCAGTGATGTTACTGTTTGGTGCTCATGTTATGCTGCTGTTTGGTGCTCATGTGATGTTGCTGTTTGATGCTCATGTGATGTTGCTGTTTGGAGCTCATGTTATGCTGCTGTTTGGCAGTCATGTTATGTTGCTGTTTGGTGCTCATGTGATGTTGCTGTTTGGTGCTCATGTTATGTTGCTGTTTGGTGCTCATGTGATGTTGCACAAACCACGAGTACACTACAACGACAAACCACGAGTACAAATGTTGCTGTTTGGTGCTCATGTGATGTTGCTGTTTGGTGCTCATGTGATGTTGCTGTTTGGTGCTCATGTTATGTTGCTGTTTGGCAGTCATGTGATGTTGCTGTTTGGCAGTCATGTGATGTTGCTGTTTGGTGCTCATGTTATGTTGCTGTTTGGCAGTCATGTGATGTTGCTGTTTGGCAGTCATGTGATGTTGCTGTTTGGCAGTCATGTGATGTTGCTGTTTGGCAGTCATGTGATGTTGCTGTTTGGTGCTCATGTGATGTTGCTGTTTGATGCTCATGTGATGTTGCTGTTTGGTGCTCATGTTATGTTGCTGTTTGATGCTCATGTTATGTTGCTGTTTGGCAGTCATGTGATGTTGCTGTTTGGAGCTCATGTTATGTTGCTGTTTGGCAGTCATGTGATGTTGCTGTTTGGCAGTCATGTGATGTTGCTGTTTGGCAGTCATGTGATGTTGCTGTTTGGCAGTCATGTGATGTTGCTGTTTGGTGCTCATGTTATGTTGCTGTTTGGTGCTCATGTTATGTTGCTGTTTGGTGCTCATGTGATGTTGCTGTTTGGTGCTCATGTTATGTTGCTGTTTGGTGCTCATGTGATGTTGCTGTTTGGTGCTCATGTGATGTTGCTGTTTGGTGCTCATGTTATGTTGCTGTTTGGTGCTCATGTGATGTTGCTGTTTGATGCTCATGTGATGTTGCTGTTTGGTGCTCATGTTATGTTGCTGTTTGGTGCTCATGTGATGTTGCTGTTTGATGCTCATGTGATGTTGCTGTTTGGTGCTCATGTTATGTTACTGTTTGGTGCTCATGTTATGTTACTGTTTGGTGCTCATGTTATGTTGCTGTTTGGTGCTCATGTGATGTTGCTGTTTGATGCTCATGTGATGTTACTGTTTGGTGCTCCTGTTATGTTACTGTTTGGTGCTCATGTTATGTTGCTGTTTGGTGCTCATGTGATGTTACTGTTTGGTGCTCATGTGATGTTACTGTTTGGTGCTCATGTGATGTTACTGTTTGGTGCTCCTGTTATGTTACTGTTTGGTGCTCATGTTATGTTGCTGTTTGGTGCTCATGTTATGTTGCTGTTTGGTGCTCATGTGATGTTACTGTTTGGTGCTCATGTTATGTTACTGTTTGGTGCTCATGTGATGTTGCTGTTTGGTGCTCATGTTATGTTACTGTTTGGTGCTCATGTGATGTTGCTGTTTGGTGCTCATGTTATGTTGCTGTTTGGTGCTCATGTTATGTTGCTGTTTGGTGCTCCTGTGATGTTGCTGTTTGATGCTCATGTGATGTTGCTGTTTGGTGCTCCTGTGATGTTACTGTTTGGTGCTCATGTTATGTTGCTGTTTGGAGCTCATGTGATGTTACTGTTTGGTGCTCATGTGATGTTGCTGTTTGGTGCTCCTGTGATGTTGCTGTTTGATGCTCATGTGATGTTGCTGTTTGGTGCTCCTGTGATGTTACTGTTTGGTGCTCATGTTATGTTGCTGTTTGGAGCTCATGTTATGCTGCTGTTTGGCAGTCATGTTATGTTGCTGTTTTGCTTGTGCTCTTATTAGAAAGCTGTTATCTAAGTTTTATAATGGCGATTTTTGCATCCATCATTGAGTGGATGTGTCAAATTGATGGTAAGAATATTATTGTTGGTAGTGCATGCTCAGAGCTCTTAGCACTTATAAAGACACTTTTGATTAGCCAGTGTGATGATTTCATTATTTACAACGAGCTGGATTTTCTTCCTATTATCTGATGAAGACTTTGAGTTAATATCTGGACTTGAAGGTTGATCATGGTTTCAATAATACATGTTTAAATTATACTTTTGTAAATCGCTCAGCATCACAATAATTAATTTAAACTCTAACACAGGTGTTAATAAATGCATATATAATCAATGCCACAGATGAGATGGTGGTGTGAAGTGTGGCCCGTAGCGTACCAAGTAGTATTGGTTAATCAGACCTGTTGACTCTTACGATTTTGGCGTACAATGTACGATTTTGCGGTGTAAACATTATATATACTTGTCTATTTTGTACAATAAATATAATATATTGAACGATTTTTTGATGATATTGTACGATTTTAAGAATTTGAGGGTAAACAGGTCTGGTTAATGTTGGGCTGCTCCTCTCTGTGATTGTTCAGTAATCCAGACGTTGAGGAATACCACTAAGACAACACAAACCCCAATGAATGACTAAGAAATTCCTCAGCAGCAATTACAAACAAAAGAATGTATTGATAGATCTGAAATAGTCCAGAAATGTTTCTTTTCCAGCTGTTAACATCCATTAATCTCCAACACTTCAAACCCCCAAAACATTCACCCCACCTCCTCCAGAAATTGCATCCCAGCTCGTTTATCATTAAATAAAAGTGGGGCCACCTATGGGGAAGTTCCCAACGAAACCCATTTATAAATGACATGAAGAAGCAATGGAGCTGTGTTGTTTAACCCCAATCTATTCATTTGTGACAATCAAAATCTCCCCAGCTTCTCCTATTTTATAAGTTGAAGTCATGTCTCTGGTCATAGGATGTTGACAGTGTTGAATTCATGTCTTAATTTATAAGTCTTTTTATGCAGTGCTACAAACCTTAAATCGCATTTGTAATTTTATTATTGTTTGTTTTTCTTGTCCTGTGACAAATTTACCAGAAGGCAAAATTCTGTCAGGATGACATTCCTAAAAAAAAAGGAAATTCTGTTAATATATTTGCTATAAAAAGATTAACTAGTATTTTAAGTAATAATACGCTACCAATAAATGACCATCTTAAGAAGAGACCATTTCCAATACAAGGTGAAGGGATAATGATCATATTTGAATATAGGATAAAACAAAGCAAAAAACCACATTTTCTTTCCACTTGATTGTTGAGGGTCTTGAATATGAATGCAGAATGTTTGTCAGAAATTTATAATGAGAATTTGAAATAACCACAGCTGGAATGACTAATTTAGCACCCTCTTTAAATATTTCCCCAAAAGAATTAGGTTAAAGGTGTGTCATTGGTTTTCGGAGTTGAAGTTCTTAACTCTGAGAAATTCTTTGATTTCAGATGAACAGCATGGCTGGTGGAGGATCTTTGACATTGCCATATTAAAATCAGTCATGCCTTGCACGCTCAACAGAGGAATCAGAGAGAAAAATTTACAGCGAGCCATTCATCGTTACTTGGATTATGCCAGATTGCACTGCACGTATGATTCTGAAAAAGGGGAGACAAATCCTGATTTAAGTGAGTTATCAGTTGATAATAATTTTAAAAAAAATCTTTTTCTTATATCAAATTATGTATTCAATCCTGATGACGAATGGAAAATATTGTAAAGTTCATTGGCTTTCAAACAAAAACCAAATTCTGTAAAGCAAATAATTCATTTTCTTCAATTGTAAAATCATAGACTGTTGTATTTATACTTTTTCAGCTGTATGTCAACCTGCAAATGGAGACAAAACAGTTGCTAACACTAACGTGAAAGAAAACAAGGAGGAATGTATGGATATGGAAGTAGTTAAGAACATCGGTGGCACATTGCAGAGCAATGACACATTGCAGAGCAATGACACTTCGCAGAGCAATGAAAAAGATACAGTAGGGATGGCAGACAAAGATGTGAATGAGACAGAACCTGCCCAGCTGGACGCTGTGGTCAAGGAGGAGATCAAAGATGAGATGACAAGTGGTGATGCCAGGGAGCAGAAGGATCAAAAGCCAAACTGTGATAGTGAGAGGGATGACTTTGTGGCACCAGACAACCCCGACGCGTGGTCTGTGAAATGTCTGCACCAGATTGAGCTGGCTGCCCTAGATGAAGTAGAGGCACTGGAGGAAAGGATCTTCCAGGCAAGCCTGCAGGCCAAGGTAAGGCTTGACCCATTAACTTGACCATTCTGACTTATACCACCATCTCAATTGATGGTAATCATATTAAAGTAAAGTCAAATCAAAGCAATCATGAATTATTTCAGAGCCAATTGAAGACAATTGCTTCATGGAAACCCAACTTTCTCACAGTGGCAGTTGAACAATTCAACATCACCATCAAACATCACAGTCAAACATCACAGTCAAACATCAAAGTCAAACATCACAGTCAAGCATCACATTGAATCACAGTCAAACATCATTCCCAGTAGTTCCCAACACATTTCACTAATGAAGTTTGTCAGTTTTATGATTAGAAGACAATATATAATTTTGTTATTTTTCTTTAAGCCACTACACCAGTGGTTTTCAACCTTCCTAATGCCGCAACCCTTCAATACAGTTCATTATGTTGTGGTGACCCCCAACCATAAAATTATCTCCACTACTACTTAATAAATATGAAATGTTTCCCGGGGGTCTTAGGCGACCCCTGTGTAAGGGTTGTTGACCCCCAAACGGGTCGTGACCCACAGGTTGAAATCTGCTCCTCTACACTCTTAATGCTTCTCCGTATTTTTCCTCATGCCACTTCTGAGTGTGTCTTAGATGATGCACTGTAACCAGTATGCTTTGTTTATTGATAAACCTGTTATGGTTTGCGTGTGATTCCAGCAAGGGTGGAGGCCTCACAAAGATGCCAACATGCAGCTGGTGGACAGGTCTGTGACGGAGGTTTCTGACACTGAGAGCTACCCGCTAGACGTCGCCATCTCTCGGCTGCTTGAGTTAGAGGCCAACATTGAGAGGCGTTACCTCAAACCTCCACTCATTAGAAGGTTAGCACATATGCAGTGGGCTAATTATCCTGGTTGCTCCATTTTTACCTTTAGCAGTCAGTGGGTGGAGGTCGAGTTCAACACATACAGCCCTTTGAAGGGGTGTGGGGGTGGGTGTGTTAAAAGAAATCAGAGTGTGTTTAAAAACAATAATTATGATTGCCATTCATCCATAATATACATCCAGATTAGGTAGGGATGTGCAAAAATTAGTTAGAAGTTAAGGAAATGTTTGTAAAATCTTCTAAAAATAGACATCTATTTGGCTTGAATCAAAGAAGAACCTTATATTTCAACGTAGACTAAAAAGAATGTTTACCCTCTGAAATCTGCTCTATGATGCTGATAATGAAAGCAAATGTTCAATCAGTACCTGTATTAAAAAGTGTCCTTAGGAGTTTATTACTATAAGTGTCAATGCACAAATAGATTAAAAAGAACACAAATAATTGGTCTAAGTAATACAGAATGTAGGGCTGGAATTGAAGGGGGAAAAAAAAAAAAAGTAAGTGCTTGTTATTTATGTTATGAGAATCTTGAAAAGAGAAGTCAACTGTCGTGTTTTAGTGGAGAATAGTGTCGTAACATGTTCAAACTGACCGGTCGACCTCACGACTGACACTCATTTACCTCACAGTGTCCAGCTGAACCTGTCCAGCTTGTCGTCCCACTCGGACCGGACAGACGGTGACTTTGGCGACGATGAAACTATCCCACCGGGTCTCCTGTTGTGGAGACAAGCAGTGGTCAGCTCTGAGAGTCCTGCCCAGCTCAGCCTGTGTACCCAGATGTTGGCCAAGTCAATATCATGGGAGAAAAGTATCATGAGGGTGGTAAGCACAATGACAAGTATTATTTGTGTGTCACAATATTTTGATACAATAGATTTTTATAAACTGTACGTTTTTGTGCAATATACCTTAAACTTACAAGGCATTTCTATGCAAGATGGCAACTATAATATAATCCATATTTGCGAGATTTTGAATAATAAATTATGCATAGAGTTTCAGTAATTTGTTTGAAAATCGGTGGATTTGCCCTAAAGGTAAATTCCAGATTTTTAAAATGTTTTTTCTGTCATAGAAAGATAATTAGAATATATCATCTGCTAAAAAAATTGAACTTGGCATTTTAGCTTTCAATCTGTTTCAACGGGCTTACTTAATTAAAATCAATATTATGATACTGTCTCAGACTTGCCAGATCTGTAGGAAGGATGATAATGAGGCAGAACTTCTTCTTTGTGATGGTTGTGACAAGGGCTATCATACCTATTGTTTCAAGGTGAGACAACTCTTTGGGATAAGGAGGGGGTTTTCTTTTAAGTCTATATAAGTGTGCACTGCTTTAAATGCATTTATTCATGCAGCGCAGAGACCTTGTTTTGTCAACTGCGGCTTTTAATTCAGCTTCACTTAGTGCTGTAAAGAGTTCCATTGTTTCTCAAAAGATTCTGTACAATCTGTTTCTCATCACATCAATGTATGTCACAGGTTGTCTCAAGAGTTACATAAATTATGAAATTTTACAATGTGAGTGAACACTTTCTCAATATTATTTAGTAATAATGTATATGTTGTTTTTCCAACAGCCCAAAATGGAAGACATTCCTGATGGTGATTGGTATTGTTACGAATGTGTATCCAAGGTAAGCAGAATTTTGATCTATTTTTGGATATGAAGCATTTCATGTGTTTTTTTAATAGAAAACATTATAATGTGCAGTAGAACTCGGTTATGTCGACGGCCTTGGGGTTTGCCAAAAAGTGTAGAGATAGCGGACGATCGAGATAACCGAGGAGAAAATGCTAAGACAAAACAGAGAGAGAATGCGGGAGTTCCACTTCAAAAATATCGGAATAACAGGGTTGGCGAGTTAACCAATGGGGAGATAACAGGGTTGGCGAGTTGACCGGTGTCGAGATAACAGGGTTGGCGAGTTAACCGTTGTCAACATAACAGGGTTGGCGAGTTAACCGATGTTGAGATAACAGGGTTGGCGAGTTAACCGATGTCGAGATAAGCGGGTTAGAGTGTATATAAATTGTATTTAAAATGAAATTTATCAATGGTATTTTTCCTCTTTTTTAATGCTTGTTTTGCAATGGTATTTTTATTTTAAGGATACCTAAAAATATTTCATTTGAGTAAAAATTCTGTTTTTTGTATTTCTGACATTGCTGGTGTCCTATTTGAAGCTTAAATAATTTGATAGAAAATGGTATTTCATTGTTTTAGCATGTCTTTAACAATGTTATTGAATTATGGCCGAACAGGATCTTTATCATCCAAAAAAATAATCAATTGGGTCATTGTCAATAACATTTTATCTTTTTGAAAAAGGTGATAAGATATGTGAGCAATTAACAAAGCTAGAACAATATAAAAGTCCTCAAATCATTAATCTTAGGCCAGCGGGACTCCTCATTGTGTTGTGTGTGGGATCCCTGGTGGAAGAATTGTGTCATGCAGCAAGTGCCCCAGGTACATTCACCTGGAATGTCTTGACCCCCCCCTACCTCGGATGCCTAAGAGATGGCAGTGCTCCAACTGTATGGCTGAAAAGGTATTTTTTATTTACTATCTGTCACGAATATATTCGTGTGACTCCGTTGTCTAGGGGTATTTGATACTGATACACGCATTCACTGTACACAAGAATACATAAAGACTTGACAAGAGTTCTTTCAGTTATTAGTTATAAACTTTTATTTCACTACTCTCTAATCTAATAAGCTAAGCTCTCCCATTAGTAATGTGAGTTCTGCTAACAGGCTTAGCCAAAGAACCACACATACTACATGGATCACATCACTACTATTTACTACTACTGCCAACACCAACTAACAATAACACTAACACTGATACAGTCAGCGTCCTACCCGTCGCTCTCCCCTGCTCTACTGACCAACCGAGCACCTGCACATGCTACCGTACTACCCCCTTTGTCTTAGTATCCCTACGCTTATAGTTAGAACGCCTGGCACAAAACAGACGCTCAGGGATTCTTACACCTTGACACTATCATCTTATTGAAAGTACCGATAATGTGGTGTCAGCTTCACAGCAAATAGCAGTTTAAAAATCATTTTCCTAACTGACTGGCTTTATAAATTTATTTCTTTTAAATCCAGGGAAATCCAAAACGATCCAAGAAAAAGAAGGAAGCTCTGCCAACTGTTCAGAGGATTAATGTTACTAAGCTGGTCCTCAAAGAAGAACCGCTCGATGCAGACGATTTGACCGCAGCCCCATCTACAAGTGGCGCAGCTCTTGCCTGTGGTCTTATAAACAATGCTGTGGGAGAGAGGACATGCAAAAAAGGATCAAGCAAGTCTGATGTTTCCTTGTCGTCAGGGGGAAACGAATCGCCTCGTCAGTCGGGCTCTGAAAAAAAGAAAAGGAAGAAGAAAGAGAAAGATATGGATCCGATGTCATCACCGCCTAAGAAAAAAGAAAAGAAAGAAAAGAAGGAGAAGAAGGAGAAAAAGCCTAAGGACAAAAAACCTGAGGATGGAGATAAAACCAGTGATGCAGAAGATAAGAAAGGAAATAACAAAGATTTGCTGGGGTGCGGGTAAGTCAAATAGATGCAGATTAAAATATAGATCTATATTTTTTTTTGTTATAAATAATGTGTTGGAGATTACATAAATTTATAAAATTATAGCCAAGCCATGTCTCAGTTATAAAATGTCTACTCTTTCACAAAAATCACCCCCACCCCTTTTTAAAAAAAACTTAAAACTCTTTGCTATGTTCAGTAGAAGTTTGATTAACCATGTACAGGTAGAAGCTGGATTAGCCATGTAATGCAGAAGTTTGATTAACCATGTAATGCAGAAGTTTTATTAGCCATGTACAATGGCAAGACATGGACAAGATGGAGCGAATACAACATAACACAGTGCGCTTCATTGCAAGTGACTACAAATCCACCACTCCTGACTTCGTCACTGACCTCTTAAAAAGATTTGACACACACACACCCCCCCCCCCCCCCCCCCATCAAAGACAGACGAGAAAAGCTCTGTCTAACATTTCTCTATAAAGTGGAATAGCCATCACTCTTTGCCATGTACAATAGAAGTTGGATTAGTCATCACTTTGCACTCATTCAACTTTGGTTAACTGTGAGGACAATAAGAGAAAGGAAATATAATGACACAATTCATCATGTTTCCTTTTACTCTATTTTTTCATATCATTTCTACACATTTGCGTTCCAAGGAATTGTGTATTTTCTATAAAGTTTTTTGATAATTTGATCCATTGAACTTAAGAGCCAGTGTATTTAATTGTATTTTCATAAGTTTATAAACTATACACATATATTTTGCTACTCATTTCTATCACTAATCTCATGATCTATTATCTTCCTTATCCTGACCTTTAATAAGCTCTACCATAAGAGTACATTTATATACTATCTATAGACTTGTCAGTTTAGTTTTCAGTGGTCGTCACATCACACTGGCTACCTGTCACATAAAAGTTTATATATTGCTTGTTTTTTATTTCAGTAAACTCCTCACAGAACTTGAAAAGCACGAGGATGGCTGGCCTTTTTTGAAACCTGTTAACAAGAAACAGTTTCCATCTTATAAAAAATACATCAAATCTCCCATGGACTTCAACACCGCCAGGAGTAAACTAAAATCAAAAGAGTAAGGACTAGATCAATTGATATCAAATACCATAGGAACTAGACCAGATATCAAATACCATAGGAACTAGACCATATAATCAAATACCATTAGGAACTAGACCAGATATCAAATACCATAGGAACTAGACTTGATATCAAATACCATAGGAACTAGACCAGATATCAAATGCCATAGGATCTAGACCAGATATCAAATACCTTGGTATGCTTGTAATTAGTTTTTGTAGTGTTGCGTTTGTTTTAAATGTGGTAAATTATAGATTTTTTTGTTTTGTTGTTGGTTTTTTTTTGTACCGCGCTTCGAGCCTTTGGGGATGAAGCGTGTTTTTGAAATAAACTTTATTATTATTATTATTATTATTACCATAGGAACTAGACAACAATCATACAGATCATTATTTACCGTGCAGAAATTGAAAATGGATTGTTTGAAAATTAGAAATTAATAGTACTTCTCACACTTTGTATAAATTTCTGTTTAATTTCTTGCATTAAACTTGATAAATGCTGTGATTATTGTCAGAAAAGGAACTGCATGGGGTAAAGTCTTGATATACACTCAATTATTAAACCTTGTGTTAAGGACATGATATATATTTAATATTTACTTCGTTTTTTTTTTAATAACCCCACAGATACAAGCACAGACAAGAGTTCGCAGCTGACATGAGGCTTATATTTAACAACTGTGAAACTTTCAATGAAGATGATTCTGACGTGGGACAGGCAGGATTTAACTTGAGGCAGTATTTTGAGAGGCGCTGGCTCGATATGTTTCCAGATGATGCTCCATAAAACTTCTGATGCCGTCCATTTTGAAACTTGTCTTGGCACACTGGGCTTGGTCATATTTACCATTGTGCCATGGTCACACTGAGCTGGTGCATTAAAATTATGCCATGGTCACGCTGAGCTGGTGCATTAAAATTATGCCATGGTCACACTGAGCTAGTGCATTAAAATTATGACATGGTCACACTGAGCTGGTGATATATTACCATCGTGCCATTGACTTATTGAGCTGGTGATAATACCATTAGTGGATTGACCCATTGAGCTGGTGATATGAGAATCAATGGCATTAGTTGACACATTGATCTGATCATATAACCATCGTGCCATTGACACATTGAGCTGATCATATAACCATCGTGCCATTGAAGCATTGGGCTGATAACATACCATTATTTGATTAGAACATTAATACATGAGAGAACCAGAGAGAACTGTTCCAGCTTAAATACATTACTGTTAGATTTTGTTTTGTTAGAAAATTATTTGATTCCTGCTACAGCCCATGATTGGTGAGCAATTTTTAATTAAAACTGTAAAAAGAAGTAAAAAATAAAAATTTGAATTTTAGATTATTTCCAATGTAAACGTTTGCCTTAATACTTGTCATTAATGGAATTAGATCTGGATTTATTTCTTCCAAGTGACCAAGATGGTAGGAATTAGATGTGTAGATGTAAGTTGGGCCAAGAGTGTAAACGCACAACATTGTTATGCCACATACCATGGGGAACTATTTTTTGTCTTTCTTGGAAATATTGATGAACTTCCTGTATAATTATGCTGTCATGTAGTTTGTGCCATTGAATATAAATTCTATCCCCACATAATTGGGTATAAACTTGTTTGGTATAATCTTGATAAATACTGTTGGGTAGACACTTGATATTGTTGGGTATAAACTTGATAATACATTGTTTGGGTATAAACTTGACAAAAAAAACGTTGATACATAAAAATGTTGGGTCAAAACATGTCAAATTGTTGTGTCGAAACTTGATACCAAAAGGTTGGGTCAACATTTGGTATAAAACTAATATTCTGATAGGTCTTGGCATGACTTCATTAAAAAAAAATATTTTCAAGTTGAAAAAATTGTATGAAGGGAATTTTTTTACGACAAATATTTCATGTGATTCAAAGATCTTGGAAGCAAAACATTTATAATTGTAGCATTAAAATAATTGTGAACCGGGCAGTTTTAAAATAAAGAGCGTCGAGGGACTAAGATTTACAACTGGTTATTCCAATTAACTGCATTAAATGGAACTTCTTAGTAGGAATAAGATTTACAACTGGTTATTCCAATTAACTGCATTAAATGGAACTTCTTAGTAGGAATAAGATTTACAACTGGTTATTCCAATTAACTGCATTAAATGGAACTTCTTAGTAGGAATAAGATTTACAACTGGTTATCCCCAATTAAATGGAGCTTCTATTCTGGGGCCTCCAGTATAAAGATATTTTCACATATTAAATGAATATGATGTTAATGTCATTAATGTTCAAACTGCTTATCTCCCCTGACATATATTTGCCCATTGTGACATGATTTTGTTCATGCCACTATTCCCTTTAACATGAAAGCAAGCCTTAAATGTGTACAATTGTGCAATACATGGATAATCTTTTTTTTGGGGAGAAGAAAACTAATCTGGTAGAGTTGTTTCCCCATTTCTGAAAAAACTTTTTTTTTTAAATTATATTTTATGAACATAGCAATTGTTCATTTTATTTCATTTGTAGTGTAGAATCATTTTTAAAAAAAAGTTTTTTGTTTTTTTATTCATTTCTATTCTTTCTTTTAATTCCACTTAGCTTGGTATCCAGCTGTGGACGTTGTTTGTTTGTTTTTAAGTAAAGGTGTATCTACTACACTAGATGTTGGTATGCTGGTGAAAGTCCTGTCAGATGCCTTCACTATGTCTCCTTGAGACAACTCAAAACTGTTTCAGTTTCAGCTCATCTGATCTATTTAGGTAGAAAGATGAACTACAGCAGCGATGGGCAAGAAAACCCAGTTTCTCATTTGGTGTCCTTGTTATGTTCCTGTAGCTTGCTGCCCGGTTCCTCATTGAATGTCAACAAAAATATCCAGCTGAGATTTCATGTGTAACTTGTATGGCGTGGTTGTGATGTTGGACATTTGTGAGCAAATACATGTTTTGAAGAGTTAAAAAAAAAAGATGGCTTGTCATATTTTTCATGAAGATTGATTCATCTTTTTTTAAATCCTTGAAAAGAGTCTATTGCATAACTATCTAAACTACAGATTTACATGTATGAGCATATAAAGTGTAAAAATGTGTTTCAATGCTGGTAAATTTATATTTATTTTGGAGTAATATTGACACAAAGTAGGTCATTTGAACTTTGATTATTTCTTGTTATGATGTTGTTCTTATAATTTGTTCATGTTTAAATATTGATGAAATTTCATTTTTTTCTTTGGTCATAATCGTAGTTACTGTCATCATAGTCACTGTCATTGTAACTATTCATCATAATTCTTGAATTTGTTTATTTTTCATGATAAACTATAATAGATTTTCTTAAATTTTTATCATGATATTAATGCACTTATTAAAAAAAAAAAAAAAGGGGGAAATAACCATACGGTAATAATAAGAAAAAACCTCAACAAAAAAAACAACAAAAAACCCAACTGTTTGATGTCATTAAACTGATGACTTGTTGTGATGTTGCCACGGTGATGCTGTAATCATGCTTGATGTAACAGATATTGTATCTGCTTGTAACTTAATTTATTGGGGCGGAGAGCTCAGCAATATACTTTTCCTTCACATCCTGTACAGTTTCTATGATATGTATATTACATTAGACTTTTTCTATACTGATACTACACACACAAACACACACAAATATATATATATATATATATATATTTAAATTTATGCTTTTATTATTGCATTATTTTTCCATGATGATAATGTGTGGGCATTTTATAATGGTACCATTTACAGTCAAATAATTTCGCTGTTCATTGTTGTCTTTTCATATGCCATTATTAATTGTAAGAGGGAACTTTTGTCAATTAAAAAGAGTTGTAAGAATTTCTTTTACCGTATAAGTTTGCTGCCATTCTAATTAATTGAAATGTGTATAACGGATGGATTGATATGTGTATAAGCTTACCTGGTTGATTAATTCCTTGTCCTTGTACAGTCTGATTGAGTGCAACAAACATCAGCCAATTTCTAAATGAACGTGTTAATAAGATCACTGAACTATTGTGTACACAGCCAATCACTGCATGAATGTGTCACAGCCAATCACTGCCTGAATGTGTCACAGCCAATCACTGCATGAATGTGTCACAGCCAATCACTGCATGAATGTGTACACAGCCAATCACTGCATGAATGTGTCACAACCAATCACTGCAAGAATGTGTCACAGCCAGTCACTGCATGAATGTGTCACAGCCAATCACTGCAAGAATGTGTCACAGCCAGTCACTGCAAGAATGTGTCACAGCCAATCACTGCATGAATGTGTCACAGCCAATCACTGCAAGAATGTGTCACAGCCAATCACTGCAAGAATGTGTCACAGCCAATCACTGCAAGAATGTGTCACAGCCAATCACTGCATGAATGTGTCACAGCCAATCACTGCAAGAATGTGTCACAGCCAATCACTGCATGAATGTGTCACAGCCAATCACTGCATGAATGTGTCACAGCCAAGCGAGGAATGGATGTTTGACAGTGACAGCAAATCATAGAATGAAAATGTGACAGCCAAACTCTAAAAGAATGTGTTGCAGTCAATCACTGAATGCATCTATGTGTTCCGTGACTGACATGTTTTTTTTGGCTGGTTGAGTTTCTGTTCACAAGAGCCCATTTTGTTTTGTGTTTTATTCAAAGCATTTATTTAGTCAGGAGTTTCTGGCACCAGTGAATTCCATTGTTCTGTCTTGTTTCAGTTCACAGCTTAATCTTTCATTTGTGTTTAAATTCTACGTCAACGCCACAAACCATATAGTTATCAAATCTTAAATTGCCTGTTTTACTCTTTCTTTTTAAAAATTTTTTGTCCCACAAGTAAAATGATTTAAAAAAACAGCATAATTTCAAGTTGCATTCAAGACTTTAATTCTAGTTTTTTTTTTTTCTTTGATGTGAAACTTTTGTTTAAATAAGAAATTTGATTTTGTATTCAGTAACATAATTCGCTAGATTCCCTCACCACTTCTGTTCATTGTTGCAATCATTCATATCAGGCAGCAAGGGGATTTTTAGTCTGGCTTATCAACAATTTAAAAATTTTGCAAAATTGGTGACAACAATGAATTTGTACATCAGCCTTCTGTGGGCTGTGCTGTACCACCATCAGCCTCCTAAGAATTGTGCTGTACCATCATCAGTCTTCTTTTCGGGAGGAAGAAACTTCGACTTAGAATGTTGACCTGTAAAATAGCAATACCCATAGTATGAAAGCTGAACTAACATTTGATTAGTAAAAGGCCATCTGATTTGAACACACTCACAAAACTGCTGTTTTTTGTTTGTAAGTAGACACAAGCAATTAAGTCAGGCAATTGTTGGAAGCATCCTACTGGTGTTAAATATTAGCTTATGATATTAAGATTATTTGTTTCATATAAAAGTTATATTTGTGTTGGTATTTGTTTTCCTTGATTATTTTATTGGAAACTGTAAAATACGAACTTTGTAGCCATATTGTAATACCTCATTATCAATCATTTTAATTTATTATCCAATGTTTGTTTAAACCAGTGCTAACAGTTGTACCTGCATATTCCATAATCTGACCCAGTCGTATCCTTGAGAAAGTCTTTGAATGTGTTCCTAGCATTTTGTTTTATAAATAAAAGAATCATTCATGGCAGGTATACCGTTATATTCATCCATCATTAAAAAAAAACAAAAAAACTACAATAATGATGTAAGCATTTGGGATTGTGAGAGAATGAAATATCCTGTGCTATCTATTTACCCAATGGTTGGTATAATCTTATTGCTGTTGTTGACACTAGAAGTGCTATTTGTCGTCTGTAACAGTAAGTGGCTATTATTACACTTTGGTCTTCATTTTGTACCAAAATTTGTTCAATGTACATTTTTTTTAAAAAATCTTTATTCTCGTGGCCCCTGACCACACATATTGGTTGGCTGTGGCCCCCCCCCCCCCAACCACACATATTGGTTGGCTGTGCTTGTGTCCACTTAAGTTAAAACATTTTTTCTTATTAAACTATTGAAAGTTATAAATGGCAGTGTGTTTGGGTTGTTTTCTGTTTAAATATGGTAACTAGTTGGAGAGTATTTAAAAAATGTCCAACACTTTGAGTTCACATGTTAACTTGTTGTAAACAGACCTACCCCAGAGAAGTTAGGTAACTGATATTGTAAACATACCCACCACAGAGAAGTCGGGTAACTGGTATTGTAAACAGACCTACCCCAGAGATGTTAGGTAACTGATATTGTAAACAGACCCACCACAGAGAAGTTAAGTAACTGATATTGTAAACATACCCACCACAGAGAAGTCGGGTAACTGGTATTGTAAACAGACCTACCCCAGAGAAGTTAGGTAACTGATATTGTAAACAGACCCACCACAGAGAAGTTAGGTAACTGATATTGTAAACATACCCACCACAGAGAAGTCAGGTAACTGGTATTGTAAACAGACCTACCCCAGAGAAGTTAGGTAACTGATATTGTAAAGAGACCCACCACAGAGAAGTTAGGTAACTGATATTGTAAACATACCCACCACGGAGAAGTTAGGTAACTGATATTGTAAACAGACCCACCACAGAGAAGTTAGGTAACTGATATTAACAAACCTACCACAGAGAAGTAGGTAACTGATATTGTAAACAGACCTACCCCAGAGAATTTAGGTAACTAATATTGTTAACAAACCTACCACAGAGAAGTTAGGTAACTGGTATTGTAAACATACCTACCCCAGAGAAGTTAGGTAACTGATATTGTAAACAGACCTACCACAGAGAAGTTAGGTAACTGATATTGTAAACAGACCCACCACAGAGAAGTTAGGTAACTGATATTAACAAACCTACCACAGAGAAGTTAGGTAACTGATATTGTAAACAGACCTACCCCAGAGAATTTAGGTAACTAATATTGTTAACAAACCTACCACAGAGAAGTTAGGTAACTGATATTGTAAACAGACCTACCCCAGAGAAGTTAGGTAACTGATATTGTTAACAAACCTACCACAGAGAAGTTAGGTAACTGGTATTGTAAACATACCTACCCCAGAGAAGTTAGGTAACTGATATTGTAAACAGACCTACCACAGAGAAGTTAGGTAACTGATAGTGTTAAAAAACCTACCACAGAGACGTTAGGTAACTGATATTGTAAACAGACCTACCCTTAAAAGTTAGTTAACTGATATGGTAAACAGACCTACCACAGAGAAGTCAGGTAACTGATATTGTAAACAGACCTACCCCAGATAAGTTAGGTAACTGATATTTTAAACATACTTACTTAACTTACCCCAGAGAAGTTAGGTAACTGAGATTTTAAACTTACCTACCCCAGAGAAGTTAGGTAACTGATATTTTAAACAGACCTACCACAGAGAAGTTAGGTATCTGATATTGAAAACTTTTTGACTCAATGGGGCATCAAACTTTTTGACTCAATGGGGCACCAAACTTTTTGACTCAATGGGGCACTAAACTTTTTGACTCAATGTGCCACCAAACTTTTTGACTCAGTGGGGGCACCAAACTTTTTCACTCAATGGGCCACCAAACTATGTGACTCAATGAGGCACCAAACTATGTGACTCAATGGGGCACTAAACTTTTTGACTCAATGTGCCACCAAACTTTTTGACTCAGTGGGGGGCACCAAACTTTTTGACTCAATGGAACATCAAACTTTTTGACTCAGTGGGGCACCAAACTTTTTGACTCAATAGGGCACAAAACTTTTTGACTCAGTGGGGGCACCAAATTTTTTGACTCAATTAGGGCACCAAACTTTTTGACTCAATAGGGCACACAACTTTTTGACTCAATGGGGCACCAAACTTTTTAACTCAATGTAGCACCAAACTTTTTGACTTAGTGGGTCACTAAACTTTTTGACTCAATGGGGCACCAAACTTTTTAACTCAATGGGGTACCAAACTTTTTTATTTTTTTTATTTTCTTCCTAAAACCGAAGGCCGCACCAGGAAACGTTTCTGAGTTACGTCATATAATACCAAGTGCGCTGCCCAAGTGTGTCACATTTGACATCAATCTTATCTTTTCTCCACCGGTGCATAATAACGAGGAGAAATAGTGAGCATTGAAAGCGATCTAGAAAATTGATCATCTAGAGCAGTGGTTCCCAGCCGGTATTCCGCGGAGCCCTAAGGACTCCGCGTGCAATCCTCAGGAGTTCCTCCAGCCGCTCCAAGGAACTCCTAAATTCTGTTAACTTTAAGACATATGGCAGGTCTAAGGGACTCACCGCCGAATTATAAATTTTTGGAACTGCTGAGTAATCTAGACCAGTGTTGCTTAAAGTAGGGTGTCCCGTGGTGTTAGAAAAATGTATGTATTTTTTTTTTGGCAGGGGGGGGGGGGGGCATCCGGTGCGCACAGGGCCCCGGATCCAGAAATTTTATCGAAAGAAATTTCGTCGACGGAAAATTGATCGACGGAAATTTTTTTGATCGAAAATTAAGAAAAATGTATGTATTTTTTTTTTGGCAGGGGGGGGGGGGGCATCACGTGCGCACAGGGACCCGGATCCAGAAATTTTATCGAAAGAAATTTCGTCGACGGAAAATTGATCGACGGAAATTTTTTCGATCGCAAATTTAATCGAACCTTTTTCCAGTTCACGCGTTAAAATTTTGCTTCAAATTTCTTTTTGAACCCATTATTTTGTTTTACTATAATGTATAGTGCGTAAAATTGTCGTGAATAGATAAGAGTCAAACGGTGCACGGGGTTACTAAGGAGAAGTATTTACTTAGTCAGACGAATTGAACCACTGCACTAAAGTATTCAATGCACCCCCTGTATTAAAGTAGTGAATGCACCCACCGTACTAAAGTAGTGAATGCACCCCCTGTGCTAAAGTACTGAATGCACCCCCTGTACTAAAGTAGTGAATGCACCCCCTGTGCTAAAGTACTGAATGCACCCTCTGTACTAAAGTTGTGAATGCACCCACCGTACTAAAGTAGTGAATGCACCCCCTGTGCTAAAGTACTGAATGCACCCCCTGTACTAAAGTAGTGAATGCACCCACCGTACTAAAGTAGTGAATGCACCCCTGTGCTAAAATACTGATACGTGGGGGACATGATTTCATCACTTACGTGGCCCTGTACTAAAGGAGTGAATGCACCCACCGTACTAAAGTAGTGAATGCACCCCCTGTGCTAAAGTAGTGAATGCACCCACCGTACTAAAGTAGTGAATGCACCCACCGTACTAAAGTAGTGAATGCACCCCCTGTGCTAAAGTACTGAATGCACCCCCTGTACTAAAGTAGTGAATGAACCCCCTGTACTAAAGTACTGAATGCACCCCCTGTACTAAAGTAGTGAATGCACCCACCGTGCTAAAGTAGTGAATGCACCCCCTGTGCTAAAGTACTGAATGCACCCCCTGTACTAAAGTAGTGAATGCACCCACCGTACTAAAGTACTGAATGCACCCCCTGTACTTAAGAAGTGATCGCACGTATGGGGAGCCTCCGAAATATTTTTATACACATCCACTGGACGCAGAAATACGAAATTAAATCATAAAGCCTTTAATGTACTCTGGTGGTAGCGGTAAAAGATTTGATTCCTTTCAATACCAGTGTCAGTTTTTCATGCAGCAGAGGTTCATACATTTTTAGTTTATAGAAGAGGGCAACGCCTTAATTGAGTGAATGGGCGTCCTCATGCTGACAGATCGAATCTAATCGGTATAAGTTCATTTCATGTCTCCGTTTTCATGAAAATTCATTAGTCTTGATACAGAAGTCAATTAAATGCCATTTCTATAAGAGGGATTTGAGCGACTGTGTTTAACCACTTAAAATAGTTCTAATCTAACGAAAACTTTACCACCAAGTACAGATTGTTATCACCAAGTACAGATTGTTACCACCAAGTACAGATTGTTACCACCAAGTACAGATTGTTATCACCAAGTACAGATTGTTACCACCAAGTACAGATTGTTACCACCAAGTACAGATTGTTATCACCAATTACAGATTGTTACCACCAAGTACAGATTGTTACCACCAAGTACAGATTGTTATCACCAAGTACAGATTGTTACCACCAAGTACAGATTGTTACCACCAAGTACAGATTGTTACCACCAAGTACAGATTGTTATCACCAAGTACAGATTGTTACCACCAAGTACAGATTGTTATCACCAAGTACAGATTGTTATCACCAAGTACAGATTGTTATCACCAAGTACAGATTGTTATCACCAAGTACAGATTGTTATCACCAAGTACAGATTGTTATCACCAAGTACAGATTGTTATCACCAAGTACAGATTGTTATCACCAAGTACAGATTGTTATCACCAAGTACAGATTGTTATCACCAAGTACAGATTGTTATCACCAAGTACAGATTGTTATCACCAAGTACAGATTGTTATCACCAAGTACAGATTGTTATCACCAAGTACAGATTGTTATCACCAAGTACAGATTGTTATCACCAAGTACAGATTGTTATCACCAAGTACAGATTGTTATCACCAAGTACAGATTGTTATCACCAAGTACAGATTGTTATCACCAAGTACAGATTGTTATCACCAAGTACAGATTGTTATCACCAAGTACAGATTGTTATCACCAAGTACAGATTGTTATCACCAAGTACAGATTGTTATCACCAAGTACAGATTGTTATCACCAAGTACAGATTGTTATCACCAAGTACAGATTGTTATCACCAAGTACAGATTGTTATCACCAAGTACAGATTGTTATCACCAAGTACAGATTGTTATCACCAAGTACAGATTGTTATCACCAAGTACAGATTGTTATCACCAAGTACAGATTGTTATCACCAAGTACAGATTGTTATCACCAAGTACAGATTGTTATCACCAAGTACAGATTGTTATCACCAAGTACAGATTGTTATCACCAAGTACAGATTGTTACCACCAAGTACAGATTGTTATCACCAAGTACAGATTGTTATCACCAAGTACAGGTTGTTATCACCAAGTACAGATTGTTATCACCAAGTACAGGTTGTTATCACCAAGTACAGATTGTTATCACCAAGTACAGGTTGTTATCACCAAGTACAGATTGTTATCACCAAGTACAGATTGTTACCACCAAGTACAGATTGTTACCACCAAGTACAGATTGTTACCACCAAGTACAGATTGTTATCACCAAGTACAGATTGTTATCACCAAGTACAGATTGTTATCACCAAGTACAGGTTGTTATCACCAAGTACAGATTGTTATCACCAAGTACAGGTTGTTATCACCAAGTACAGATTGTTATCACCAAGTACAGATTGTTATCACCAAGTACAGATTGTTACCACCAAGTACAGATTGTTACCACCAAGTACAGATTGTTACCACCAAGTACAGATTGTTACCACCAAGTACAGATTGTTATCACCAAGTACAGATTGTTACCACCAAGTACAGATTGTTATCACCAAGTACAGATTGTTATCACCAAGTACAGGTTGATTAACGCGTTTTTTGTTTTCCAAAAAGAAAAAAAAAAAAATTTTTTTATTAGTTAAAGTTCCTTATTTGTCTGCTTTTTGTTGTTTCATTCATTCCCAACATCTGGTAGATGCATAATGAAAGTTTTTTTTTTTACTTTGATAATGTGAGTGTGTAAGTCGCTTTTAGACACCGCTTAGCTATGGACAGAACCATTGACAGATTTCAATGAAATGAAATCAATTTACATTTTATGGTAGATGATGTCAATATCAGGCCCGTTCTTAGGCATACGCTGACTACGCATCCGCGTAGGGCCCCGAACGTGAGGGGGCCCCCGTGAGGCGCCCTCGACATATGTCCATACATTTCAGAAGTACACATTTTCTCTAGTGGCGGAATTATCAATATGGTTAGTGGTTACACGCAAGCAAAGAGGAAACATTGATGAAGCCAGAATGGATGTGCCGCAGTGGTGGGTGGTGTTTTCTCCTCAGCTCGAGGGAGCTCCACCCCCGGACCCCCCCTTCCGGGGCCCCCAACCTACGCTCCATGCTTAGGGCCCCCAAACTCATATGATTGGATCTGTCAATATGGTTTAAACCAATGAATTAACTCTACTTCAATACCTAAATTTCTCAGCTTAGTTATTAGTAGGCATGCCAGTCGGACCCGGACCTAGAAGGGGAAGAGATAGGATTACAAGATGGTAGAGTAAGTGGTGGCACTCGGGTTGGTGTTATCAACTGCGGTGAACCCATGCTGCTGCCCAGGCGGAAAACTGTGTGCAACCTGGTCTGATGCAACCTTATCCCGTGGCAATACAGTCTGATGGCACCCTGCTCTGTCTGGTGATACACTTTGTATGATGGCGCCTTGCTCTTTCTGGTGAGGTGATTGTCTGATTGTACCCTGCTCTGTCTGATAAGATACTTATCTGATGGCACCCTGCTCTGTCTGATGATATACATGTTAAGTTGCAGATACATTTGCTTATTTTGGTTGATGAAAGCTAATTGCCCAATTCAAGGCTGAAGTCAAAGCTTTTGAGATTGTTCTTGGATTTTCGACTTCAAGAGAAAATTCCATGTCATGGTTATGCACTGTGGAAATTTGTTCTGAAAATGCTGAGTTAAGAGTGTTTTTAAGTTACTTTAAACTGGACATTGAAGACATTGCATCACTTGACTAAGCCGGTACACAGGTGGGCCTCTACCAACAATAATTGACTTACAAAGAAAAAAAATATATGTATAAGGCTTACTGTGCACGACAATGGAATTGTAGAACTGATCTTTAACATAATATGTTTATATGAAAATTTGTATTGAACTTTTGCATATAGTACTATTTTTGTATTTAATTTGAATAGATGAGCGTGTGTCAAAAACCTTGCAGGCTTCACTTGTTGCGATCGAACAGATGCATTATAATGGCAATATGGGGGTGGGGGTGAGACGGAAATTAGGTTTAAAGCAAATAAAAAAAAAAAAAAAAAAAAAAGAAAAGGAGAAAAAAAAAAAAGGGAAAAAACAAAAAAAAAAAAAAAAAAAAAAAAAAGGGGGGGGGGGGGAAAAGGAAATTAGGTTAAAAAAAAAAAAAAAAAAAAAAAAAAAAAAGGAAATGAGAGAAACAAAGTATGGGAAAACCTGAAAAAAAAACAACAACAAAACAACGGACGTGTCGACAGGAAGCCTTCGTCAGCGAAGAAACAACATAATAAAATAAAAATAGCATTTAGCAAAGAAGTAGTATCCGAAAGTGCGGCCAATAAAGGTGACGTTACCATACAATATAATTATGAGCAGGACTATACATTATGTCATAGAAAAGACTGAAGAGAAAATTTTTAGCGCCGATCTTGAATATAGGCATAGGCCTCCTCTCCCCACACACCCCCCAGCGGTCACACGTCCCTGACTTTGAAAAGCACAGGTATAAGGTAGCATGATTTAGTTGTTTAAAGTTAGAGACATCGCAGTAGCTACCAACCAGGCGGGCATAGACTAAAAGATTTGTGTAATAAACAAGTACACGCAAACAAAAATTAAAAGAATGTATTGATTACTAGAGAGAGGATCAGAGTAGAGAATTGGCGGGCGAGCTTACACAGCGCTTCTTTCTTCTCTCCCCCCCTCCCCCCCCCACCTTTTTCTCTCTCACCAGTGAGACACGACTAACGCCACCACACAACTATGGGGATTCCACACATTGAAAGCGGTTGGCTGCTTGAATGCCGAGTGTGGGGTACGAACGACATTCACCTTGCAGAGACACGACCTTGCGGCTCACAGGGCCTCGTTTGGAAAGAGCGATGTGTTTATTAATTCTACGTAAATAAAATTGATCATCCTCTGTTAAGTCGGAAACCGAAAGCTGACGAGATAAATGAAGCGTTGATGGTCTCAATCGTTGATATATTTTTTTTTTTTTAACGTGAGGGGGTTACCGACGAGTACACAAAACATGTGTATAACAAACACTATGTCTGTTACTGGTGGTGGTGGGTTGTGTGATAACCGTGTGTTGACGAGGCGGAGTAAGGTGTACAGTACAACGCTACCCTCGTCACGCAGAGGTGGGTCTATCAAACTTAAGACGATGAGTGTTTTCAGCGGCTGTCAAGATTTGATAATGTTAATCTAATAAGGACTTCAAACCATTACTTGAGGAACCCCCTCTCCTAGGTCGTTACGCTGAACGTCCTTGACCTTGATCTCTATTTATTATTGACCTAGGAAGTCGGGTTCAGCCCCCCTTGAATATTGCCAAACATACTGGCACAGTGCTGGGATACTGACATATCTGCCGTCAAGTGACACTGCCTGCACGTAGGTGAGTAATCTGTTTTTCATTGTTTAACTATCTCGGTTTTTAATGGACTCTTTTTTTTATAGTTTTAATTGATATTTATCGTCGCATTAGTTGAACTTGATGTGCTCGCGAGCTCACGGCGTCCCGCTCGTCCAATCCAAATGTAGCTTGTTTAATTATAGTTGGTACGATTGGTCGACGAATGCAACAATCCTCTTGATGACATGTGATTCATGATGTAAATATTAAAGGGTAAATACAAAAAAAAAAATTAAAAAAGGGGGGGGGGGGCGGGGAGGAAGGGAAAAAGCGACCACGCCTCTAAACGAAGCTCGCTCACATACACACAGTATTCATCCGTAAGAATAGTCAATTTCAAGCCCATGTGCTACTGTCACTGACGAATTTTAAGTTAAAACGTGGTATTGGAATAACCATGGGACCGATAACTGTATATAATAATAATAATAATAAATAAAAATCATCACATTAACATGCTGCCGTTACATTTAAGACTATCTTACTACCACCCCAGCACTTTTTAATTATGGTTATGTTCATTAATTCAAGAACGCCATTCAAATACACTGTAAATGAACCCATTATATGGAGGGTCATGAGTGGTCAGCTTATTATTGGACTTAGTTTTGTTGTTGATTGTTGTTGCTTCTATAGTAACATAGCCTCTAATCTTGTTACCGCGGCAACAAATGAACTCGCTGTTGACCGTACCACACACTTTAATGCGATACGTGCTTATTAAAGTGTTGCAGCCTGATTGTGTTAAGTTCATTGGACGCGCAGTGTCCAGGCATATACAACCTTCATTGGTAACCAGGGGCGTCAACGGACCCATAGTGTAAGGGGTAGTCTGGGTCCTCTCAGCAGTTTTTTTATGATCCGATTGTTGTGACAAATCTTAATTAAACACTATTTATACATATAACATTTTAATTTTAATTCATTTATGTAAATTATTAATTATTTATATAGTTAAAAGACAATAAATGCTAAATAAATAACCAAAAAAAAAAAGGGGGTGGGGGGTCTTGGGTGGCCTGAAATCAAATTAAATATCAGTTTATTTTCTCAGGAAACACCACTGAGGAAGTTATCTTACTTAAATTAAGAATTTAAAGTGTCTAGCAAGCTGTAGATACAGATGGATATCTCATTGCCCGGCACTACTTATCACAAAGCTTTCTTCTTCTTCTTCCTGCTTGAATTTTGTTTTTCTTTCTGTCCTTTTGTTATTGTGCACTTTTAAAACTATTTAAAACACAATAAATGAATTTTATAAAATTGTTCCGCCCAAAAGGTTGGCACTAAAAGGGCTGCTATTTTTTTTTTTAGTACTAGTTGTAGAGGAATTTGTCTATGTTGTGTGAGTGGGCCTGGGGCAGTGGGGTTGGTTTTTTTTTTTTCCTTTTTTTTTTTTTGGGGGGGTCGGTGGGGGGGGGAGTATGTAAACTAAAAAAAGTAAAGGGTTTTAATTGATTGACTGGAAAATTGAAAAACTTGGAAATGTTTTTTTTTTTTTTTTTTTTTTTTGTTTTTGTGGATTTTTTTTTTGTTTTTTTATTGGGTTTTGGGGAGTGGGGTTGGTTTTTTTTTTTTCCTTTTTTTTTTCTGGGGTGGTCAGTGGTGGTGGGAGTATGTAAACTAAAAAAAGTCAAGAGTTTTAATTGATTGACTTGAAAATTGAAAAACTTGGAAACCTGTTTCCCACTGTGTACTTTTATATTAAAATAAGAATGTGAGCGACTTTAGTCACTTAGAAGTGTGAGCCCCCTGTAAGTGTCGGGTCTCCAAAGAGTGTGAGCCCCCTGTAAGTGTCGGGTCTCCAAAGAGTGTGAGGCCTCATAAAAGTGTAAAGCCCTCTAGGAAATGTGAGGCGTCTTCAAAGTGTCAGGCCCCTTGAAGTGTGAGGCCTCTTAGAAGCATGAGGCCCCTTAGAAGCATGAGGCCCCTTAGAAGCATTGAGGCCTCTTAGAAGCATGAGGCCCCTTAGAAGCATGAGGCCCCTTAGAAGCATGAGGCCCCTTAGAAGCATGAGGCCCTCTAGTCTAACTATAGAGAGAAGTGTGGCAGACACACTTCACATAATACTGGATTAATGATACGCAGACAACACGGCTCGTTACTCGTGTTGCATTCAACCTGCCAGTGGAGTAGACGGCCTTCGACATACTTCACCGACTCTCCCGTAATTTAAACAGGAAGTGGCGTTAAGAGTGATATCTGAGCGGGCTTTTATGCTTGAAGAACAACACAGGAGAGATAGAGTTTCATAGAGACGGAACTCTTCCAGGTGGACAGAGGACTTTCTCATGTACCGCTTTTTTAATAATTTTTTTCCCTTCTTTTCCTTATCCCGGGAAAACGGAAATAGAGTTTCCCTCATCCCGGATTTTAAAACTATACACGGAGAGATGATTTTTTAAATAGTTGTTCAATTGGATTTGGATTTCTGGGGGGGGGGGGGGGNCATTAACTCCACTGTACGGGTAGCGACTATTTAATTATAGTTATAGCGACAATTTGCGACAATCTGCAATTTAAAAAGGGAAAATTTCCCGGGAAGATTACCTAAAAATCGCCCGGGATCTCGGGACACCAACCCTAGAGTGGAAAGCTCATGTATGGCGCCGAATCCGAATATTTTGCTATCGCTATTTGCCAATTCAAAAAGATTTGAATCCAAGTCAGTAGCTGTTTCTGGCAGTAACTACGGTATGAGTAGAGGGCAGTCAGAGTTGCGAGATGAGAGAAAGTATAAGCGAAGTATCAGCCTAATAAAGAACAAGACTATAATCATCGATTGTTATCGCCTGAGTTGTTTCTTTAGTGGATGTCAGATATAGATGAAGGTTAGCAGATTGTTAAATCGTGTAACTGGGCTAAAATTTGCCAAGATTAACCACGTTGGAAATATAGTGTACTACCACATGTGGGTCTGTGAGGGGGGAGAATGTTGATATAATGTTAAAACATGAATTTGATAGATATTAAAAAAAAAAAAAAAAACCTAATCCTTTTTTATTGTTGTCATAAATTTAGATTGCAATGCAAATATCTTTCACGTATTGCAAGTTTTATCTTAAAACCTAAAAATAAAGAAAAATTACAATTCAGTCTTCTTCACTATTTTTTGGTCGAAAAAATATATTTAAAAATCAATAAATACCCCTCATATATATGTCACTGCGCTGAATTATTATGTTTAGTAACTCTAGTGCGCAGGTTCTCAATTATTTTGTAGTTAAGGTCACATTTGTATAATATAGACTATAGTAAACTATAGTAGAAGAATAAAAGTGACCCTTACAACGATGCATTGGGGGAAAATGGCTTTTAAATATAATTTAATAGAGTATACATTTTTTTAAAGGAAAACATTCATTGGAAGTATATACGTCATATAGTGATTTTCCCCTACAAATAAAAATAAGGGAAAATACGCCTAACCTTGGGGTGGCCCCGACTAGGGGCTATGTGAAAGTACGTCTCAACGCCTCAGACTTCACAGTCTGAGCATTTAATCCCAGTTCCGTCTGCTGCTTGTGGGTGACCTTTGACCTGACATTGACCTCGACACATGTGATGGATGATTCTTTGTCAACAGATTTGACACGGTCGTGTTGTGCTGCTGTCCAACTGACTTCGTCGCTTGTATGATTCGTCTAAGGAAGATGGATAGGGTCTGAAATGCGAGTATATAATAGACAGTTTGAGTGACCGTAACAAAAGCATTACTTGTAGCATTACAATCTTAAATTGATCACTCACGCCACTCTTACTTTTGTGTAATGTGATAATAAAACAACATTAAACCACCCAAATACCCCTACCGGAACCTCTCTCTCTTTTTTAAAAAAATAGAATTACTGGCGCAACAAAATTATTGAACGCCACCACTCTAACAAGTCTAACTCTAAGAAATACAGTTTTAAACCATATATGTACTCGCGCAGCAACCCCCCCCCCCCCCCCCCCCCCCCCCCCCCCCCCCCCCCCAGTTCGCAAACTAATTTTGACACCTTTATTTTTCTTGGAATCTGACAAAGATTTCTTTCTCCTCACCACTTAATAATTTCATAAATTTAAAACAGATTAACAATCATTTAAGCACGGAAGGGGGGAAAAAAAGGGGAGGGGATAGCGCTACGGTGACAGTACACAATCTTTTCGAAGATACAAATAATGTTCAAGAGAGCATTGTGGGCGTTGTGTGTGTGTGTGTGGGGGGGGGGGCGAGGGGTGGATCAGAACGTTAAAAACATCAGTATAAAATTTAAAAAAAATCGTATTATTATTACTACAAGGAAACAATTTAAACTTTGTAACTTGTAGAACCGATTTCGTATTGGAGGCGTCAGTGGACTGGCATTTCAATAAAGATAGAAGTTTGACTTAAATTATAATACCATACTTAGGACTTAGGTGGTATTTAGAGTTTTCCTCCTTAATAACATGAAAAGATGAAGTCTGAAAATAAGTGTCATGTTCTATAACCTAGTTGTCCTCTTCATGTTTGAGAAGTGGTTAATATTTTTTTTTAATGAATGAACTGTAACAAAGTCTATTGTCAGATAAACAAATTTAATGTCAAAGTGTAACGTCACCGGCGAAACACGTCACTCGTCAACACGCACTCGTCAAAACGCGACTGCATGAATATGATTGCATACACAATACAATTGTAGCTATTTTTTGTTTGTTTTTGTTTAAATTTAATATCAGGAAGTAAATTTTGTTGGATGCACTATGGCATGTACATTTTCAATAGTCTTAGGATATTATCTATGAGTTAACGTGTAATATTTGTCAACTGCATCGTTAAAAAAAAATAATCTAGATCTAATCTTCTTTTCGCAATCTAAAAGGAGAGGGTAAAAGAGTGGAAACTTCATAATTAAAGAGCGGCTACTCAATTTATTGAAACTCCTTGTTAAAAATGTTTCAGTTAATTCCCCTGCTCGTAAACGTGAATGAGGCATTATTTGTAAAGTCTAAAGCCACAAAACATAATTAAATCATATATAAAAGCAGATGACTCTGTCACATCTGGCCTATATTTTTTTTTCCATTCCTCTGTATTAGGTTGTTCTATAGCAAAATTAAACATGATCGATGCATTAACATGTATAAAAATGAAATATTACAATATCAAGTATTTGAACAATTAATTTAGTAGGCCTGTTACTGATATATTTAAAAGTATTTGAAATAATGATAAAAATCACATTATTATTTCAGTTAATTCTCAAGCTGTGAACAACTGTTTCCTGCCATCACCTGGGACACAGTTTATGTCTTTGAAACTTGTCACCATCAAAAATGCCTTCCTATGATGTCAATGACCCCAATTCCAAAAACGGGGGACAGAAATCCCCCAAAGAAAAGGCTAAGCCTCCGTTACAGAAGTCTGTCTCTATCGATGAAACGACCAAGTAAAATATTTTTTGTTGTAGTTACTTGATTTTTAATTCTCTTTGACTTAAAAAAAAACAAAAAAACTTAAATAGTTTGTTAGCTCTATATAGCAATGATAGTGAATGCATTTTGCAACAAATGTAATTAAATAAATTGATAAAGCTAAAGGTTCTTTTCTTTTTGTTACAGCCCCATATTGCCCAGTTCCAACTCAAGGACCGGCAAGGCTCCCCTGGAGTCCTCGATGTCGACGACATCGATGAGGAGAAGAAAGTACAGCAGGAGAGCATCCTCCAGCTTTGACTTTCCTCATTTAGACTCTGTCAAGTCTGTGCCTAGTATACAGTTAGAGGAGATAGATCTGAATGCAGGTAGGTTGTGTCATATATCTCATTGCTGGTGGGTTACTATAGATCTGAATTCTGGTAGGTTGTGTGATAGATCTAAATGCTTGTAAGTTCTGTGATGGATCTAAATGCTAGTAGGTTGTGTGATGGATTTCTTCTTCTTATATTTCAGGAGCCCATGATCAATTTGTTGATCATTCTGGCTCCTGGTTTTAAATTAGATGGGTTGCCGTCCAAGGCTAACAAGTCCCATCAACCTGGGGTGCTTGGGATGTTGGCTTTGGTGGGGATTGAACTCCAGACCACCAGCTATTTGGTTTGAGACAGTTTAGACCGCTCGGCCACCCAGTACCCTATTTATTGAAAGTCATGGTATTTCCCGCAAATTATTTGCGGATGACACAGAACTGTACAAGTGTTTCTGCCCTGATCCTTGGGACTGTCCTGGCTCTGTTCAGGCTGTTGAGGTCTGCTGTCTTGTGAAATCATGGATGTCATCAAACAGACTTAAATTAAATGACGATAAGACTGAGGCAATTATGTGTGGCTCTGACGCCAATCTCCGAAGGTTGCCATCGCATCGATACAAGTTGGTGCTTCTGAGATCCCCTTGTCCAACACTGTCAGAGACCTTGGGTTTTATACTTACAGTAAACTTATTCCTCATATCAGTTCTATGGTCTGGGCTTGTTTCTATAGTCTACGCGCCCTTGGTCAGCTGCGTCCTCAACTTAATAAGAGAACAGCCAATGCCATAGCAGTAACTCTAATCCAATCAAGATTAGATCAACAGTTGTTTGTGGGGTTTACCTTAGAACCAAATTCAGAGACTCCAGAAGTAACAAAATACTAGAGCATGCATTGTATCGGGGATAAAGAAATTCTGGCCACATCATCCCAGTTCTTAGAGATCTCCATTGGCTTCCTGTGAGTGAGCGCATTGACCTAAAAATTCTCTCCTTGGCTTACAGCTGTATAGAAGGCTCTGCACCGGAATATCTTTAAGAACTGATTTCTAAACACATATCCTTAAGGAACCTGCGCTCTTCAACACAGTCCTTACTGAGAGTTCCCAGTTTGGATGGATACAGAAAGAAGTCATAAGAGTGTGCTCTTTTGAAGCTATAGCTCTAAAATTATGGAACAGTTTGCCTCAATCTTTGAGGGAAATTGAAAATGATTAAAAAAATAATTTAAGAAACATTTAAAGACTTTTTTCTTTAAACAGATTTAAGAACATCAGAGCCCTGTGAGCATGCTTAAATAGCATGGATACAAAGGCTATATAACTATATTAGTATTCAATCAATCAATCAATGGATAGGAATGTTGGTATGTTGTGTGATAGATATGAATGCTAGTATTTTGTGTTATAAATGTGAACCCTAGTAGGTTGTGTGTTTAAGAGAAAGTGTTGGTAAATATACAAATATTAATTTACTCACACACGTAAAGAGTACAATCTTTGCAAGTATATTACATATCGTAAATGTCTCAGAAAATTGGCAAATATCTCTCCCGGCTAGGAAAGCTGCTGGCTTATATAAAGGTACTAAATCAGTACCCTCTAGAGAAGAAATTCTTGAAATTTCGTCACCTGATAGCCTTCTTTAGAACATTATAACTTATTTGAACATAAAAAAACCTTTATAAATCAAAGGAAGGGTGGGTAAAAGGAGTGGAACATCCCATTTCATAGGTGACGACAATATATAAAAAAAAAAAGTGGGGGAGACAAGTGGAGGCCACAATATTAGAATTGGGCATACACTTATGCCATAACAAGACATAAATTCACGACTGATTTAATTTAATGCTGTTATCATTCATTCATTTTCTAGTGCCATGGTGGACTTCCCACAGGTTTCGATTGGCTATTCTCTCCTTCTTTGGCTTTGTTATTTTGTATGCTCAGAGAGTCAACCTCAGCATAGCCATCGTCTCTATGGTGAATCATTCAGCATTAAAGTACAACTCTTCTTCTAGTTCCAACAGTAGGTAAGTGTAAATGTATCAGGAATAGTTAATTTTATTACCTTTAAATGAGTTCCTTTAATCAGATTCACGTTTGATGGTGCTGTTGGATATTTAATGTGATGAAATAATCAAGAGATTTTCTATAATAGATTAGGTCCCTTCACTTTGTAAGATGGACACACACCCCTCATCCCCCCCCACCCCCCCCCCCCCCCCCCCCACTCTTAATTTTCAAGGGGAAAAGCCTGATCCCCATGGGAAAAATGACCAGAAAAAACAGGATACCAAAGTTATAAATAATTTCTACAATAAGATTACGCTGGTGATTATTAAACTGACCACAGGTGCCATCGACTTCCGGTATCTTTGTTTTGTTGTTATGTGTAAGTGGAAGCTCATGAATTAATTTTTTTGGGTTAAGATCAGCATTGGTAAAACGTGACATTAAAACTTAAGTTTATTCAAATTAATCATTTATGTAATTGCAGATATATATTAATATTAACACTTTTTTTAACATAGTTGATTCCTGTACAGTGACCAGCACCTTGAAAATCTGCATAAACAATTTCATTAATCACTGGGCCTAAAAAATTTTGAAAATCTCCTTTGACCACAGCAACATAAGATGACTACCACACACATTCCCTTGAAAATATTTCTTTTTAATTAGGCTTTAGAAAGAGTAAATACAGTACTCATTTAAAAAAAAATAAAATAAAAGTGTCAATTATATAGTTTCAATTATCGCTTTAATGTTCTTGTCGAGATGAGACATAAATGAATTTATTTTCAATTTTAGGCTGTTGTAAGTTTGACTTTGTTGATTTATCAATAGTTTTAGTGTTTGTATGTCTTTCAGAGTTTGTGAGTCTTACATTTTTTAAAATTATCTTGTGCTTGTATGTATCTATCAAACTTGTCTATTTATATAAATAGTTCAATGTTTGTCTCTAATCCAATGTTTGTTTTTATTTCAGTAACTTGACCTTCTCTGACAACTTCACACAGTACAGCTTCGATAACCTGACAAAACCAGAAGAACCCAAATGTCCTGAGCTGAAATCAAGTTTAGCAGTTAGTTTATTTAACTCAGCTTCCATTTTGATCATACACACATTATGATAGACAAAGTCATACTTTATAGTTGCTTTACACATCATAACTCACACTGCAGGTGTATAGCTAAAATGAAATGGAGAGATACAGAAAATATATTTTTTACACAATTAAACTGCCGGCCTTAAATAACTATAACCTGCTAGTCTCTGGTATTATTGCAGACTATTGTACACACATGAATAAAATGCTCATCCCCTCACATTGTTTCATTGTCATTCAAAAATATTTTTTAAACTTCATAATGCTAACCACAACTGTGGCATGAAAGGATGGAGAATTTCTGTGGAGTAAAGAAGATGAGGGTCTTCTGCTTGGAGCATTTTTCTGGGGGTATCTTGTATTCCAAGTGATAGGTGGAAGACTCAGCGAAAGGTGACCCATTTTACTATTTCTACTTCATGTTTTATTGAAGATTGTATTGAAGGTGTCTTTTTCTTAACTCAATATTGAGAAATATTCCATTGAATTCTGGGACTTTTTTTGTTCTCACTTAATAGATTTAGAATTTCCATCAATGTACTGAACTGATATGTCATTTAATGGAATGCTGATATAGTGATAGGTGGAAGACTCAGCGAAAGGTGACCCATTTTACTATTTCTACTTCATGTTTTATTGAAGATTGTATTGAAGGTGTCTTTTTCTTAACTCAATATTGAGAAATAGTCCATTGAATTCTGGGACTTTTTTTGTTCTCACTTAATAGATTTAGAATTTCCATCAATGTACTGAACTGATATGGCATTTAATGGAATGCTGATATAGTGGACACATCACTACTGCAATAACTTTGTATTTGTTAAACAGATTTGGAGCTAAGAAGGTGATCGCTATCGCCATGTTTCCTGTGGCTATCTTGACAATTCTCTCGCCTGTAGCGGCCAGAGCCAGTCGTTACCTTTTCCTAGTGGTCAGAGTAATTATTGGTCTTGGTGAGGTCAGTGAGTACTTACTTTTATTGAAACATCAATTTTGTTTTCATAAAATTTTTACCCTTTTCTTTAAAAAATGCAATAAGACAATTAATGTTTAAATTTATTTATAACATTTGCAACTTATTTCATGCAAGCTAAATGGCTTATTATGAAGCTTTACTCAAGACAAAACAAATCAAGGCATATTCCTTCTTAAAAGTCTTTTTCAATAGGTGGATACATTAAAAAATGCATTAATTTTGCCTTTCACATGAAATAAAGGCCTAGAAATATTATGTTGTTCATGCCATCATTCAGGAGTCAAAATTAAAAACTATTTGATCTATTTTTAGATCACTGTTGTTGAAACTAAGAATCAAGCAAATTAAATTTTAGGTTAAAAAATTGTATATCAGCGTTATTCAATTGAAGTGCCATGTTCTATTTTGAGGGTTTCTTCTATTATAAGTTAAGGAGGTAATGGATTAATTGTGTCATGCATTTGTTTATTAAGGGTGTCATGTATCCTGCTGCCCAGGCATTTTGGGCCAGTTGGGCTCCTCCCAATGAAAGGAGTCGTCTAATTGGATTTTCTTATGCAGGTATGACATAACTGATAGAATTATTTTATTTAATGTTGAGAGGAAAGATTTATTAGAGTGAAATGAATTAAGAGTTTTACTCTTTTTAAAAAATTTCTAAAATATATTTTTTTAAACCCACGAACTGTGGACGGCCGATTAAATCGGTCGATTTCCTCTTCCTGTACTGCGTCCGCTTATTTTATCGGCTGATAAAAAGTGTGTTGAAAGAACAACTTCCAGTCCAACATTTTACACTAAATAAAACTACTTCCTTTTAATAATAAATATTTTTCCCTCTTCTGTGCCCTTTTGGAGTTATTTTTTTACAATGATCTTTATCAAGCAAATTTGTAAAATAGATGTTCATGAAATGGATGGGGCCATAGCTGGACAATCTGGATTACAAAATAAATCAGTTAAGAATTTTTTTGACAATTCCTTTTAGTTAATGACTTATATGATTCAGAAGATGATTTTCCTATCACACACGAAGACAATGATAATTCCGATTATTGTTCTGGTGGGTCAGAAAGCGATAGTTCAGATGATTTAGACCTAGGCCTAGAGCGAGTAGGCAATGCCGCAACAGCAAGACTCGATAAAAACTATGTTTCAGATGACTTTGTACTAACAAAAAATAATTGGATGTTGTTTCTACATATGTTTTCTTATATTTCATTTTTTGGATTAAATATTTATATAGCAGCTTTTTAAATTTTATCTGTTTCTTGCTATTTAGTAATGTTTATATTGTTTATGTTGTGCTTGGTTACTTGAACGTATTAGAGGTATCAGAAGAATTTAAAAAATGAAAAAATCTATAAATAACTAAAACATATACAAATAATTATTTTCTGACAGATAAATAAAATGCTATCATATTATATAAACATTATAATAATACGTCTTTTAAAAATTGTAATTTGAGGTACTTGAAAATAAAACTTTTCATTATTTTCTTAATCCTTTGCCACTCCAAGGTCAAAATCACGGTCACAGAGTATAAAATAGCATTAAAAAAAATAGCAAATATGATTCCCCACTCAGTCTACTTTCAATAAATATATACTTAATGGGGTCTAGCTATAGTCTTTGCATGTGAAAAAATCATAATTTTCAAAGACATCCAAAAAGCTCTAAATTGCTTGCACAGTACAGAAGCATAACAAACACAGTTCGTGGATTAAATGTGCAAAAGAAAAGACTAAGTAGGAAAAAATTATATTTCTTTTTTTAAATAATACCAGGTGGTCAGTTTGGAAATGCCCTCATCTTCCCTATTGCTGGGTATTTGTGTGCTTATGGTTTTGATGGTGGCTGGCCAAGTGTCTTCTACGTAATTGGTGAGTTTGACAAATCTCTTTCAGTCTTGTGAATGGCACATGCTCTACTAGGAGCCACAAAGGCAAAGAAAAACTAGAATAACATCTGCCTGCATAGTTTGACAATTATGAGATATTAATTTGAATATATTTTATTTACTCATTTTGTTTTGAGTGTTCATTATTTCATGAATAAAATACCCTGTGGCAAATCACCATGTTCTAGGTGTCCTGTTCTAACTGTTATGTACACTTACAGGTTTAGCTGGCTCTAGCTCTCCTGTTCTAACTGTTATGCATACTTACAGGTTCAGCTGGATTCATCTGGTGTGTCTTCTGGGTTTGGCTGGTCAGTGACACGCCTGACCAGGACAAGACCATCTCTGACATTGAGAAGAAGTTCATCAAATATTCTATTGGCCAGAGATCAAAAGGCAAAACAATTGTGAGTTGTCTCCGTATCCGAACCATAGCAGTCTCTTTGAGATAATTTGAACAATATATTTTCTTCAAGCTTTTTCATGGTGGGATAGATGGATATCAAACTGACAAATCAATGGGTTATTGATGGTTTCAGAGTTAATTTATTGTCATATAAATTACTAACAGTGCATAAGATCAGATTTGCAGAATACACTTTAGTTAATCTGATTAGTTAGTTAACTAAATTTCTAGTGAAATTGTCGTTATCAATGAAGAACAATAAAATCTTAATAACACTTTGTCAATTACTATTGTATTTTACGGACTATAAGACTCACCTTAATTTTTATGCAACTTTTAAAAAAAACAAAACATTTTTACATTTTTATATTAATTTCGAGAATAAGACGCACCTGAATTTTGGAGGCTATTTTTCGAAGAAAAAAGTGCATCTTATAGTCCATAAAATGCGGTATATTATCCTTTTAGATTAATTTAAATTCTTTTCAAACTCCTTCAGTACGAAAAAATTACTTCCATACACCACAAAATTCTGTCATACAACTCTCCTTCCTTACAGTAAATTTCCTTTCAGTTAATAAACATCCTTCCATTCATTAAACGTGATTTCATACTGCTTAGGTAATTTAAAAAGATTTTAAATTTCTCTCATGGTTAACTCTTCCCCTGCTGTCTGCATTTGGGCGGACTTAAATTTTTTTGTTTGAAAAATATTTATTGTTTCAAAAGAGAAAAGGATTAATAAATAAAGTTGAATTACCAGATAGCCTTGATTTTAAGCTTAAATAAAAAAAAGAACTATAACTATAAGCTGATTCAAAATATTAAACATCACATAAGAATTATTGAGAAAATTTTTTACTTCAGAACAAAGAAATCCCTTGGAAAGCCATTTTTACATCTAGACCAGTCTGGGCTATTCTGGTGGCTCACATGTGTGGAAATTATGGCGCCTACATGCTACTGACAAAATTACCAGCCTATATGAAAGAGGTCCTTAAATTTGACATAAAATCGGTAAGTAAATTTATAAAATCTTTTGTTCAAACCTAATCCAAGGCAGGTATTAACTTGATTCTTGAAATGTTAGTTAATTTTATACGTGAAATGCTAGGTTAACATTTAAAAAAAAATTAAAAATTATAAGAAATATTACAATTTATCGACTACTTTATTAATTTCAAAGTAACTTTTTTAAAAAGCTAGGTTACGAGTTGCATTTTCAACAAAATAAAAACTTTCAAATGTTTTTTGTAAACATTTTATATAAATCTCGTATTTAGTCTGGTCTGGGACACAAAAGTAGGTATTGTACTTTTGAAATGAATTTTAAAATTTATTTTTTAAATCCTTTATATTAACTTCACTTTTGTTCATGTGTTTCTTTCTGGTTGGGTGTTTGGCAAAATCTTGAGTTGGCTAATTGACCCAATTCCCATCAACCTATTGAGCTGAAACATGGCACATAGACTCGTTGCAGATAACAACACATTGTTTTAAAGTTTCAGCCCCACCCTCCCCAAAAATCATTTTTTTCTGTTTTTTAAGGGAATGATGAAGGCAAGATGACTTCACTAAATAAAATTCCAGATATCAGCGCTAAATGAAATTATTAAAAATATCGCAAGTGCGTTGGGTGAATATTTTCTTTTGTTTTTCTGAAATAGTTGGTGTAATAAATCTGTGGTGTAAAAGCGGGTGGGTAATTAGAATATTAATATAGTTCAGGGGTGTGAAAAAAATGTGCGGTTGCTAGCCTGGGGAGGGCACTTATTGTATTCGTATAAAGTGCGTTACGTGCACTTTTTCAAATTTTCAGTCCCACTCCCCATTGCTCGATATTAAATTTTATAAAGGATTGATGCGAAAAACTTTATTTTAAGGGGCTGTTTAATATATTTTTAAAAATGTTCTTTTTAAAAGAGTTTATGATTATTTGTCTTAAACATTTAATTACTAGATTTATTTCCTTAATGTTCTTCTTTCCTTATTTTGTTTTTGATGGATGAAAATGTGTAAAATTATATATAAAAAAAATGAACTTTATACATTGATCATTTAAAATTTAACAATTAATTTTTTTTTTTAAATTTTAGGTTGGAAAAAATGTATTTTTCAAGTCAAGTACAAAATGTGTACATTCAATGTTAAGCTATTCTCTAAGAGCATCAAAATAATTTTAACACACTAATAATCATTGTACAATTTCTCCACAGAATGGTGTTTTCTCAATGCTGCCATACTTACTGTTCTGGTTCATCATAATTCTCAGTGGCATGATAGCTGATCTGCTTATCTCCAGAGAAATATTGTCTGTAGGAAACACACGTAAATTAATGTCAGCAATAGGTAAGTCTGGCCTGGTATTATGGCATGTGCGAAGTTCATGATACGCACTGGCTTCTACATAAGGAGGTGCCTAGAAGATTTTTAAAACTAATACTTTTTAAGCTAAAATTAATGGCCTATGAATTACAAATTATATTCTTCTTTTTTAGAATGTTTAAAATATATTATTTATTAAAACTATTTTCCTAACATCTTTGTGAGATATATGTCACAGTTAATTAATAAACAAATGTTAAGAAAATGCCATATCTATTTCATTTAATTTAAGGTTCAAAAAGTTTTATTTTAAAAACAAAATAGTTGCTGCGATTCCTCTTGATATAACCAGACCTTTTTACTCTAATGATTTTGGCTTACAATATGCGATTTGGGGATGTCTTTTATGATTGTGTGCTGAGACCTGTCAGAACCATGATTGGACAAGACCAGGTTAAAAAATATATTCGGGTGGTTTTTACGATTTATATAAATAAAACGACGTTTGAGGTTGTTAGCTTACCTTTTTTCTACACCCAGCAATGAATAGAAAGAGAAATATGTTTGACTGGGGACCGTACACAATTATATTATGTACATATTGAGAGGCGAAAGGTGGTGGAAGGGTACTTTTGTGCATGGGAGGGGTAGGGAGATGTGTCTAAATATTTTTAAAGCCTATAAAATAACACCACCACATTTCATGATTATCATAGTGTTGCTTTGTGTTTTCACAATGAACTCGCTATATACAGCAAAAGTAGTATTTAGCTATTCCCCTACTGATAAATTGAGTCAGCTTCCGCTTTTGTTTGCTTCGGTGCTGTATGACTTAATTTTGTGACAGAATTATTTCGTACTTTGGCTGTATGGTAGAGATTGCGAAAATGGAGAAAATTTATGGATTGTAAAAAAAAATGCAATATGAACTGCTCCACTCAGCAGCATTGGATTTTGACATAATTTATAAGTTATATAAAGCAGCATTTAAAATCTGTTTGTAGAAGCACCTGTACAATTTCATCACCCCAGTTTTGTTCAAGCACTCCTCTTCCATTCTCCCTACATGGCTTGTTGTGGTTATTAAGACTATAAACTTTAATATGAAAATGGAAAATAAAATCAGGCTCCTATGCTTAATGCACTATCTAGAAATTTTTTTTTTTTTGCTGGTGTCCATTTGTCACAATGTGACGATGGTGAAGACTTCGCAAAGACGAAATCCACAAGGCCTAGGATTATTGTTCTAGGATTATAAGCTGGATCCCAACAGTAAATGGGAGCTGGATAACCCAAGAAGTTGTGGGAATGTTAATGTTTCATCATACCAATGTAATCAACCTACAGGACTCCATCTCTGGGTTTGAATTCAGACTTTCCTTCTCATAGATGAGTTGCCATCAAAGGTTAACGAGTCCCATCCACCAAGGTTGCTGGTGATGCTATTTGCTTGACTGTGCTTTTGGCTGACATTTGCTCAGTTTAGACTATTCGGACACTATCTAGAAATGTATAAACATCAATTGTCTACTTTGAGAAGTGACTTTTATTAGACATGCCATGCGAATAGTTATTATTGTATGCATTATACTTTGTTTATTATTTACTATAATTTACTATTATTTACTATTTTCAATGTTTATTATTTACTATTACAATATGGTATTGTACACTTTTAAGAGGTAAAGTACTATTCTGAGACTTTATTGTACTATTTTGGGAGTTCCAGTGAAAACAGGTCTCTATAACAAATTTACAACATAGAATGTAATATTAATTACATTGCCATTCTTTCACAGGAATGGTGGGACCTTCTGCTTTCCTTATTGCAACTGGTTTTATGGAATGTGACCAGCAGGTGGCAGCAGTCATTTTGTTGACCTTAGCCATCGGCTTGTGTGGAGTTCACTTTTCTGGGTTCTTCATCAACCATGGTGACATTGCTCCACCCTATGCAGGCACACTGTTTGGTATTTCCAACACCTTAGCCACTGTACCAGGGATCCTGTCTCCCTACATTGTGTCGGCAATGACTAAAGATGTAAGTAACATGTAAAATTTTAGCTCTAATTCTCATTTAGCAGGTAAAATAATTTCCTGTCCAAGTTTTTAACTTAATGTAAAACAAGTGCAATTGTATAATATAATTAACAAAACTTGTTTCATTACAGCTAACAAATCTAGGTAATTAAAATTTGTTAAAGAAAATCTTCAATGTGAAGGACTTTGTATTTGAAAAAAAATATTTTAAACTAAGCCTTAGCTTATCACCAGCAAATAAAATAAATGAAGCTAATTAAAAACTCATTTTTATGTCTCCTTTTACATTTCGATATAGAATGTTCACATTATGAAAAAAATTCAGATTAAAAGTAAAACATGATTATAGGCAAATATTCATGCATGTTATTCAGGGAAATAAGAAAAAATCTTTCCTTTATTTTAAGAACTAGCCAATATACCCAGCGTTGCACGGGATTGCATTAGGACCCCGATCCCATTGGGACCCCGATCCCATTCTGACACCGATCTCGGCGAGGTCCCATTTCCCGGTGTGATCCCGATCCCGGTGGATCCATTCAAGGTTAGGATCCTGATCCCAGTGGGATCCCGTTTTCTGGTGGGATCCTGATCCTTTTCGGATAAAGTTTATAATGGGATCCCGAATCGAAAAATTCTTTAGTGATACCTAGAGAACAGTAAACTCTGGGGCAGTATAGAAATGAATAGAACTAACTAACATTTCAATATTTTCTAAGATCCCACTATATATCTCCTTGTAACAATTTAGACTTTTCTGGAATTTTCTAGATTAAATTTAATAACTTGCTCGAAAAATGTGTAAAAACTACTTTTCTAATTATTTTTTGAATACGATAAAAATCTTCAACAAATGCCATAATTATAATCCTTTTTCTTTTAAGTTAATCAAGGGGGGCCCATTCCATAACTGTACACATTTACTTATGCATGAGATAGGGGCCCTACAAATATCAGACGGATAAATAATAGAGTTAAAATTAAAATTTGTCCCATTAAAATCGGTTCAAAAAAGCTTTTTTAAAATTATAGAACTTTCTAGAAAATTCTAGAATGGATATTATTAGTTTTTAATCCACCGATATTTCAATACGGACAATGAAGGGTATTGCTACAACGCTAGGCATATATCCATCAATTCTCAAAGAAACTAAAGTGTTGTCTATGCCTATTGATATTTATATGGCTTATTTAAGAAGAAATGAAACAGGGCCCCCAGCCCCATAGGAATGGATATTATGAGTTCACTACCTTTCGGAATTTGAAAATGGATAATCAGATATATGTGTACCAAGTTTGGTCAAGATCCATCTATTCATGTAAGAATACTAAAGCCTATTGATATTTATATAGCTCATATAGCAAAAAACAACATTTTGGGCCCCAGCCCCAAACCAAATGTTATAAAAAGTTCATAACCTCTTAAGAGTTCCTTCTGGATAATGATTGATATATGTGCAAAGTTTGGTTAAGATCCATCAATCCTTGTAAAAGCCACAAACATTCACTTTTATATATATACTAGCCAATATACCCGGCGTTGCACGGGATTGCATTAGGACCCCATCCTTGTGTGACCCCGATCCCATTTGAACCCTAATCCCATTCTGACACCAATCCCTGCGTAGTCCCGTTTCCCGGTTTTATCCCGATCCCGGTGGATCCATTCAAGGTTGGGATCCTTATCCAGGTGGAATCCAGTTTTCTGGTGGGATCCTAAAAAGATCCTAAAAGATTATGATGGGATCCCGACCCCTTTGGGATCCTGTATAAAAAAAAGTGTTACTGAGAGAACAGTAAACTCCGGAACAGTATAGAAATGAATAGAACTAACTAACATTTCAATATTCCCTTAGATCCCACTACATATCCCTTAGGAACAATTTAGAACTTTCTGCAACATTCTAGAATAAATTTAATAACCTGCTCGAAACATGTGTAAAAACTACTTATCTAATTATTTTTTCAAATATGATAAAAATTTTCAACAAATGCCATAATTATAATCCGTTTCTTTTAAGCTAATCGAGGGACCCCAGGGGCCCATTCCATTACTGTACCGATATATTTATACCTGAGCTAAGGGGTCCTATAAAATCAGATAGATAAATAATAAAGTTAAAATTTAAAATTGATCCCATAAAAATCTACTTTAAAATGCCATAGATATAGCTTTTTAAAATTATGGAAGTTTCTGGAAAATTCTAGATTGGATATTATTAGTTTTAAATCCACAGGTATATCAATACAGCCAATGAAGTGCATTGCTACAACGCTAGGACTATCTATCACTTCACATAGAAACTCTAGTGTTGTCTAAGCCTAGTTATATTTATATAGCTTATATAAGGAAAAATTAAATGGGCCCCCCGGCCTCAGAAAAATGGATATTATGAGTTCAGTACCCTTCGGTCCATCTACTCATGTATGAGTATTTGTTTCTAATTATTTTTATATAGCTCATATTAGGAAAAAAATGAATTCGGGGCCCCCGGCCCCAAACGGAATGTTATAAAAAGATCATAACCCCTTAAGATTTCTTTCTGGATCATGATGGATATATGTGCCAAGTTTGGTCAAGATCCATCAATCCTTGTAAAAGCCTTTGTGGAACAAACCCACAATTCCACAAACAAAATTTCACTTTTATGTATATATATATTATATGATACGATATGATATGATATGATATGATGAGTAGATTAAATTAGGCATTTGGCAGACACATTAATTTCCTGATAACCTTGGGTAGAGTTCAAATTATTTTGCAATCACATAGGATCTAATAGGAACAGTTATATTTAAAATACTGTTAAAACCAATACCTTTTACATTTTCATTTGTCAATTAATTCAGCTTTAATTTGTGAAATTAATTGTAGATCTTATACAATTCATGAAAGATGTTTGATAAGATTTGCATAGGATTTCTGTTCTCTTTCCAAAATTTTGTTATAGTTCTAATTTTTTTTAAATTTGCGAATAAAATATGAAATTGTGAATAGTAGACTTAATTTAAATTTTTAAATAACTGTTTAAATAATATTTGTTCTAATCATTTCACCAGGGTACCAGGGAACAATGGCTATCAACTTTTTATGTGGCAGCTGGAATTTATTGTTTCGGTGCTTTGTGGTAGGTTCTTGAGAAATTTTTAAATATCTCATATATTGATTAAAAAGCATTCAGAAAACATGCAGGTACTTTATTCAATGAAATAATAGGAAAAGCGATTAACCAAATGGGAGATTTAAAGCAGTTTTTAATCTATCTCCAGGTATTGCATTTTGGGTAAGGGTGAGATCCAGAAGTGGGCTGGAGGTGAAGATGATGATGAGGAAGAAGGAGATGTTGGCTTTGGCTTGCATGAAATCCAGGAAACTGTCCATGAAGAAGATGAAGAAGAGGAGGAGGATGTGAAGAAAAAAGGGCTCCTGGCAGAAAAAGACTCTGATAAAGTTGTTTGATAGGATTGTGGTTTACAAAAATAAAAAGTGGCTTTAAGAAAGGAAACAGGACAAAAAAACAACATTTTTATATGAATAATATATTACCAAACAGTACATCAATTTTGTAAATGTGCAATATTTAATTTTTGTAATGCAAAAAAAAAAAGAAAAGACAGAAAAAATGAAGAAAATTCACATTGTCATATTAAATATGAATAATGGTTTAAAGAAATACTCCTATCTGCTCAATAACAATATGGATATTTCTTGTGTACTCTTCTTTTTGATGTAACTTGAATTTTTAGCTGGAAATTCTGTCTCTATTTATAACTCTAGAATTAGTAACTTTTATGTGTATATGAAAGTGAATATAAGCAGGTACATGATTAGCTTATGAGTGTTATCTTTTTAAAAATAAAATGCAAATCTTTTTTTTAAATTGATCTAAAAGGTTTGATGATTATGATTTTATGTTGACAGACATTAGCTGGACTGCTTTTTGTTTTAGCTATGTAGATACGTGTAACTTATGCAGGATTTAAAAAAAAAAAAATGATAATTTAAAAAAAAAATCTGTAAATACCAGTGTCTTGTAAATTGATTTGATTTTACATTTGTAAAGCTATCTAATGAAAAATATAATCTTTTTTAAGACATATAAAACATATGCATTATGTAAGGGTCATCCATATTTGATCTCTTGCAATTTTGTTATATTAACACCCATACTAAATTTATTTTTTCAAGCCTTGCCTGAATTCATCACAAAAATGTCAGCCTTACCCAGGTGATATCATTAAATGTTAGTCAAATCCAGGTGATATCATAAAATATCATCTTTTTCTATGTGATATCATATATCTCTTACTCTCTTCCTTTTAGTTTTTTTGTAGTAAGGATAAAAAAAATACTGCAATGATGTTATTATTAAAGGGAAAGAACTTTTAATTTTTTTAAAGAAAAAGGAAAAAAAAAAGTCACCTTTTGCAAAGACTGCACATTCTATTTTAAGCTTATGTTTTATTAAAAGTAATAAACACTTTTAAATAGACAGCTGTCAGTATAATGCCTGCTAAAATAATGTTTTACCAAGTATTGTTATTCAGCAGACACGATGAAATGTGCAAAGACCTTAAATTGATCTTAAAAGTCATCTCAAGGCAAAAGGTGAAGTTGATACATTGCATGAACAAGAGATCCATTGGATCTGGCAGGGGACATTCCATGATATTCAAGCTAATCTTTGTCTATCCAACATCAATTTTCCCAAAATCCACATATATATAACTGCCATTACTTCCGGATATCATGCACCTACTACATTGTCCACTTGGGCGTGTTTGGACAATCCATTTATTTTTTGGATGCACCTTGACAATCCACTTATTGTATTGGCTTGGACAATCCACTTATTGGATGCGCTTGGACAATACAATTATTGCATATGCTTGGACAAAACTTCCATCTGTTTATAAAGATTAGATGCATTAAAACAGAAGGCCGAAGAACATATGAGATATCTTGCAAAGTCTCTCTTTTTAAAAAAAAAGATTGAATTATAGGGCAATAAGATCAGAAATGTTTTTTTTTTCTCAAAGTTACAAACCTAGTGAAGAAGCCTTCTACTTCTAATTGATACAAATAGTATAACATTCATGCAAAGCTCATCTCTTGTTTGTTTTGATTCTAAAGGATTTATATTCAGCTATTGTTGGGTCTACAGATAAAATTTACTGCATTTGATCACAAAATGGTTCTCATTTTTATTTTAACTTGTTGTTATACTGACAAGGTTTTTCTTCCTCAAAATTGTTTTACATTGGATTGGGACTGCAATATAGAGAACTTGCATATTATTTATCATATAGGGAGAGTCCATTTTACATTACTTTTAATGTCAGAAAGCTTAACATTAACATGCCTAAATGATTAAGAACATTTTTTTTTTCCTGGATGAAGTCAATTTAATTAACCCATATCTCTTTATTAAATATCACTGCCCATGGTCAATATGATGTTTGATACTTCACTGATCATGGCGGTTGTGATGTTAGATACTTAATTGCCTATGGTGTTTGTGATATTTGACACTATCACTAACTCACCAGCCCATGGTAGCTGTGATGTTTGATACGTGGTTTGAGCTATCACTAACTCACCAGCCTATGGTAGCTGTGATGTTTGATACATGGTTTGAGCTATCACTAACCCACCAGCCCATGGCAGCTGTGATGTTTGATACATGGTTTGAGCTATCACTAACTCCCCAGCCCATGGTAGCCGTGATGCTTGATACACAGCTTAAGCTATCACTAACTCACCAGCCCATGGTAGCTGTGATGTTTGATACACGGCTTGAGCTATCACTAACTCACCTGCCCATCTTGTTGGTGTTGAACGGTTATTAATGTAATACTAACAAAGAGAATTTGAAATACACTAACGAAAACACAGCTACCTTTTTGCAGCCCTTGAAAATGATGTGATATTTTTCATTCTGTAAAATGTGGGAGTCTGATGAGATCATATCAGCCTAGACATGTTTTAAAATAGAAGATGCTAGGGATGAAAAAAAAAACAACAGAAATTTATAATCATTTTATAAATTGTTTGTAAATATTTTTCTGGATTGCAAATGTCCAGTAGTATTTTTAGCAAGTACAAGTACATTTGTCTTGTTTAGAAATGCACAACAACAGTTTTTGCTGCAATCTCAACTGAAGGATCAAATATCTGAGCTTCATAAAGATCTTAAAAAAGTATTGGGAAATGTCCTTCAGAGCCTTACAATCTCAAATGTATGTACAAATTTATTATAGTTGTTCTATAGCAAAAGTAAACATTATCGTATTTATTGAGTCCCATCCTGTACATAAGTCACGTAAAATCAGGGAACATGCTTGGCCTTATGAATTGTGTGCTCTGTACTTTTCCCATTTAATTCTGTTCTGAAGAATAGAGCCACTTTGCCAGGTTGATGAATTTTTATTTCTTTTTAGCCAAAGAAGAGATTTCCAAAATCATGTTCCCTGATTCAACCATAATAGATAAGTGAACAATTACATTGTTTGCTAATGGTATTACCAAATTATTATTATATATGTATATAAAGGATTTAGGAGTGACATTGCTGAATTAGTTTTGCAGTGAATATTTTATACCACCAAGTATGTTGTGAATATTATTTGGGATTAAATTTCTTTTGAAGAGAATCTGTTTGACCAAAGATCTGATTTGTTTTGTAGATTACCAAGAGATGCTATTTCAGCAAAAACCCAACAGATTTGCTTTCCCATTTTTTCATTAAGGAATTAAATATGAAATCACTTCTTTGATCAGGCAGTTTATCTTAAACATTGCATCAGCATTTTTATATTTATTTTTTTATTTTTTACAATCTCATTTGCCATTTTTTCTTCTTTTTTATTTAAATAACATTTTTTTCAAAAAATTGTGTTGCTTGAGGAAAAGAGTATTTTTTTTAGCAAGTCTTATAGCATAGAACTGAATAGAAAATTAGAGGCATTGTGTATCTGCATGTTTCAGTTTGTTGGTCATATAATTTTAATTTAGTAGAAGTTTTGCTGTCAATTTTAGTGACAATTTTTTTTAGAAATATTATGTATCCTTACTGCTGGCTAATGTGCAGATGTGGAAAGACCATAATTTCCTTTGAGATGTATTTTAAATATTGTTTTGTTATGCTTTAAAGGACTCTCTCTTTTTCAGAATCAATTTTAAAAAAAATAAAATTTACTTCATGGATTATTTTAATGTTTTACTATTATTATGAGGCTTATAATAAATGCTTTAATAAGGAAAGTATTTAATTTTAGTCTGAGGATAATGAAAGTAGGTCAGTAAATGGAGCATGAAATCACTGGCCATATCAAAGGAAACTAAATGGTGCATGGAGCTCAGACTAAGAAATGTCACGTTTGATAAAGAATTTACTTTTATTTTTACAAAACATTAAATAATCCTGCAGTTTTCGTGTGGTTTCAAGGAAAAAAAGAATAGTAAATTGAGAGCAGATTGACTATAAAAGATGTCTGTGTTTCCCATTTACTCCCAAACTAGCCTACCCAAATATAAATAATAACTTAAAAGAGTTTTTTTTTTTTTTTTTTTTTTTTTTTAAAAGGGAAAAAAACAAAAAATTTGTTTGAATGCAGTTGAAAGTACTTGATAAATGTTTGAGATTAAAAATAATAATAATTGTGTATTGTAAGTTGATGTGATCAATAAACTATAAACCACATAACCTTAGATGATCTAGTTTGATGTGTGTGTGTGAACTGCTTGTTATCTGATGGGTCAGGGGTCAGGTTAACTATGCTACATAGCCATGTAATGTGAGGTATCTGGCGTGTCATGGGTTAGGTTAACTATGCTACGTAGACATGTAATGTGAGGTGTCTGACGTGTCAAGGGTCAGGTTAAGTAGGCCACATAGCGGGTCAGGTTAAGTAGGCCACAAATCGGGTCAAGTTAAGTAGGCCACATAGCGGGTCAAGTTAAGTAGGCATGGGCGCCCGCAGGTAGGGGCAAGGTGGGGCACTCCCCCCCCTGGGTTCATTGGATAAAATTTTTTTAGACAAAAAATGTATTAAAGTAAAGAGAAAATAAAGAGAAAGTAACTAAGCTGATGTCCTGTCCGTTCGTTTACCATACAAATACGGTACAGTAAATTAAAACTACGTTAAAACATTACTAAAAAAATTTTGCCCCCCCCCCTGGAAAGTTAATCGATTTTTTGCCCCCCCCCCCCCGAAATTTTTCTGCGGGCGAAAAAAAATTTTGCCCCCCCCCCCGGGAAAGTTAACCGATTTTTTCCCCCCCCCCCCCCGAAATTTTTCTGCGGGCGCCCATGTAAGTAGGCCACATAGTGGGTCAGGTTAAGTAGGCCACATAGCGGGTCAGGTTAAGTAGGCCACATAGCGGATAAGCCTCATTTACGTGGACTCTCACAAATGTTATAGACCATGAATTAAAGCTTAATTAGTTTCTTCACTCATCGGTTTCATTTGCTTCTCATGTCTGTCAATTTTCTTTTTATTGGCTTATCGAGATCTTTTTACTATATTGAGCCAAAATTAGGCCACAGTGAACTGCAAAGCCACAGTTGCCTGAAAAGCCACAGTTATCTGCAAATCCACAATTTCCTGCATTACCTCAGTTACCTGCACTATCACAGTTACCAACTCTGCCCCTCTTCCTATTTCCCATCATATTGTTACTTTTTTTACCCGTGTCAGATGGATGGAGACAACTGGGATAATTGACTTCGCGGGCCATTTGTTAACGCGAGTTATCTGTTCACGGACCACTAAAACCTAATAAATAACAATAACACCAAAACTCTTGATAAACGATACACATGACCAGATATTTATTGTTCACGCACCTAATTCTCATACGATAACACATCTACTCGTGCCGCTACACACATAACTAAATTTTAAAGATATAAATCGAAACACAACTGTTATATATATATATATATATAAAGGTACAGCGCTTTATTGTTGATGAAATTGTGGCCGCCATTGGTGCTCTGTTCGACAAACGTGGGTTTGAAAAAAAATGGGGGGGGGGGGGGGGGGGGGGGAAGGGGGGTGAGGTGAATCAGCGGCACCAACCGAAGTCTTCCGAGTGAAAGAGACGATTGATGCATTCAAAATGCGGGATGCACCATGCCACATGCCTGAATTTAGATTTGAAACACCAGGGAACACCAGGGAACACCAGGGAACACCAGGGAACACCAGGGAACACCAGGGAACACCAGGAGAAATGCTATTGGAACACAAGTGCCCTTTACCCGGCTGTGTTTATATACATCTTTTATTTTGAGTAGTTACTAAATAGTAATTGGCTTTAAAAGATTATACTTTTGTCCTTAAGGTTGGAGACTAGATCTACTAATTTGAATATGTTATTTTAATCAGGCAAAAAAGAAAAAAAAAAAAAAAAAAAAAAAAAAAGGAGTAGGTGGGGGTGGGGTTATACTGTCACAAAAAGTGATGTATTTATATATTTGAAATTATGCCAATGTATAAAAGTAATCACCAAATGAATGATGGAGTAACTATTTGTGATCCATCCGATGGCCCACAATATTTAACTTGGTTAACCTCATGCGGCCCGATGGTTGGTAATCTTTAGGATAAATAATTCGAAATGATTGACTTTTTCCGATGTTGGATCGACACGGAGCACGAGTGGGTAGAATCAAGAAAATTTTGAGAGATCAAAATAGCAACGGTGTAAATCGATGCGTGAGTCTAGCTATAACAGAATAAATAATCAAGGTGGCTATTCGCACCCGGGTACCAGAAGTGAGAGGTTGGGATTAAAAAAAACTATTTAAAATTTTATTGTTGGGGTTGTAAGACAGAATGAGGTATCGAATGCAAGATAATTGAATGGACTATATGTTTGTAAACTTAATTCTCAAGTTTAACTAACATAAACTACCACAAATGACATCCGCATAGCACTGAGTCAAAATGGGCCGAGACACGCAGCGCCGCCACTCGTACCCGGGTCCCATCACCGCACCTTAGCAACTGGATTGAGGATCAGTTCCCTGAGGCCCACTGGGACCACTATCGTTTGAGTGTCACACCTGCTCGTCTCTAGGGACCACTCTCACACTCGTATGAGAGAGTGGTCCCTAGACTTAGGCAGGCATGAGCAGGTGTGACACTCATACGAGAGTGGTCCCTAGGCACGAGCAGGTGTGACACTCATATGAGAGTGGTCCCTAGACACGAGCAAGTGTGACACACGTAAGAGAGTGGTCCCTAGAAACGAGCAGGTGTGACACACATTAGCCTGTGTTCCATACACCCTATATAATCAAAGTCCTTTCACCATGGGTTAATCCTGTCGGTTGTTTCCTTTATTATAAATTCAGACTGTCTGTATCTCTTTTGTTGTTGTTGTTGCCTATGGTTACAGGTTGGACATCATTTTCTTCCACAACCCCAAGAACCGCATTTATTTTTCACTTGCATACCAAAAGGTCACCAGACTAGATTTATATATATTCAATATCACACTTTCTAAAAGCATCGCTTATTTCATGCTGGCGTCTCCTAAATGAATTCAGGTTGCCAGGCAACGTTGTTAAAGCTTAGATTATCTAAATCTGACTCCAATGGGTCTTTAGATAAGAGTTTGAGTGAACACGGTTGCCAGACCGTTGAAATAAAATTAACTGACAAGATATTCGATATGTTCTTTATTCAAAACGGTACAAAAGCATTTTTGGTATTAAATTGATAAAGCCTTAGATGTACAAACTGTCTAAGGATCCGCGGCCTATAAAATTGTTACATATACTTGATATTACCTTCCTCTCCATTATGAAGATGTTACATATACTTGATATTACCTTCCTCTCAATTATGAATATGTTATATATACTTGATATTACCTTCCTCTAAATTATTATGAAGATGTTACATATACTTGATATTACCTTCCTCCCCATTAGCAAGATGTTATATATACTTGATATTACCTTCCTCTCCATTATGAAGATGTTACATATACTTGATATTACATTCCTCTCCATTATGAAGATGTTATATATACTTGATATTACATTCATCTCCATTATGAAGATGTTATATATACTTGATATTACCTTCCTCTCCATTATGAAGATGTTATATATACTTGATATTACCTTCCTCTCCATTATGAAGATGTTACATATACTTGATATTACCTTCCTCTCCATTATGAAGATGTTACATATACTTGATATTACCTACCTCTCCATTATGAAGATGTTACATATACTTGATATTTTCTTCCTCTCCATTATGAAGATGTTACATATACTTGATATTACATTCCTCTCCATTATGAAGATTTACATATACTTGATATTTCCTTCCTCTCTATTATGGCAATGTTATATATACTTGATATTTCCTTCCCTTCCATTTGACAATGTTATATATCTATATATATAATTCACCAGAGAAAAATAGGTCAAGCAACAAGACCACGCAGGCTATATATAAATACGCCAGAACAAGCAAGACGCAGGCAAACCCTCCCCTCACTTGCCAGCCAGCTTGCGGCGTCTGCTAAGCTGCGGGTCGGTTATAGTTTATGGGCATGAAATAAAAAGTGTGCAGCGACGTATCATGAAAAAGGGGGGGGGGGAAGGGGTGTAGCAACATTGGCATTCCTAAATGTGCGTAACTTGAGTTCACGTTTATGTCAAGTAACTTTAGTAGTAGATGGGAAGTTAACGCATTGCTACCGCCAATGTTTGGCGGGCTATAACTAATTGATATTTCCTTCCTCTCCAATATGAAAATGTTTATACCAAGTATGTTTAACTTTGTCATAATTTTGTACAATTAGTCTGTTGTCTTGCATTCTCATCTGTGTTACAGTTTCTCTTACGTGAAGATAAGTCATACAAACTGAAGGAGTGTCACGTGAAGATAAGTCATAAAAACTGAAGGTGTGCCACGTGAAGATAAGTCATACAAACTGAAGGTGTCTCACGTGAAGATAAGTCATACAAACTGAAGGTGTCTCACGTAAAGATAAGTCATACAAACTGAAGGTGTGTTACGTGAAGATAAGTCATACAAACTGAATGTGTGTTACGTGAAGATAAGTCATACAAACTGAAGGTGTGTCACGTGAAGATAAGTCATACAAACTGAAGGTGTGTCACGTGAAGATAAGTCATACAAACTGAAGGTGTGTTACGTGAAGATAAGTCATACAAACTGAAGGTGTGTTACGTGAAGATAAGTCATACAAACTGAAGGTGTGTCACGTGAAGATAAGTCATACAAACTGAAGGTGTGTCTCGTGAAAATAAGTCATACAAACTGAAGGTGTGTCACGTGAAGATAAGTCATACACACTGAAGGTGTGTCACGTGAAGATAAGTAATACAAACTGAAGGTGTGTCACGTGAAGATAAGTCATACAAACTGAAGGTGTGTCACGTGAATATAAGTCATACAAACTGAAGGTGTGTCTCGTGAAAATAAGTCATACAAACTGAAGGTGTGTCTCGTGAAAATAAGTCATACAAACTGAAGGTGTGTCACGTGAAGATAAGTCATACAAACTGAAGGTGTGTCACGTGAAGATAAGTCATACAAACTGAAGGTGTGTCACGTGAATATAAGTCATACAAACTGAAGGTGTGTCACGTGAAGATAAGTCATACAAACTGAAGGTGTATCACGTGAAGATAAGTCATACAAACTGAAGGTGTGTTACGTGAAGATAAGTCATACAAACTGAAGGTGTGTCTCGTGAAAATAATTCATACAAACTGAAGGTGTGTCACGTGAAGATAAGTCATACAAACTTAAGGTGTGTTACGTGAAGATAAGTCATACAAACTGAAGGTGTGTTACGTTAAGATAAGTCATACAAACTGAAGGTGTGTCACGTGAAGATAAGTCATACAAACTGAACGTGTGTTACGTGAAGATAAGTCATACAAACTGAAGGTGTGTTACGTGAAGATAAGTCATACAAACTGAAGGTGTGTCACGTGAAGATAAGTCATACAAACTGAAGGTGTGTTACGTGAAGATAAGTCATACAAACTGAAGGCGTGTCATGTGAAGATAAGTCATACAAACTGAACGTGTGTTACGTGAAGATAAGTCATAGAAACTGAAGGTGTGTTACGTGAAGATAAGTCATACAAACTGAAGGTGTGTCACGTGAAGATAAGTCATACAAACTGAAGGTGTGTTACGTGAAGATAAGTCATAAAAACTGAAGGTGTGTCACGTGAAGATAAGTCATACAAACTGAAGGTGTGTTACGTGAAGATAAGTCATACAAACTGAAGGTGTGTCACGTGAAGATAAGTCATACAAACTGAAGGTGTGTCACGTGAAGATAAGCGATACAAACGTGAACCATTTTTTTTTTGGATTAAGAACCAAAAGTATAGCACTCTAGTGCTCCAAGTCTAGTGCTCCAAGTCTAGAGCTCCGAGTCTAGTGCTCCAAGTCCAGTGCTCCTAACTGCTTTCCCTTTCGACCATATGGATTTAGTCGCCCTGTCCATGTGGGTTATCTATCAGCCCCCCCCCCCCCCTCACCATTACTTGGGGTGGCCAGTTTAGGCATGATCTTGTCACCAGTGGCGTAGCTTAGGTTAGTCCCGCCAGGGGTGGACTGCCCACTAAACATCCCCTTCCTACGCCTCTGCTTGAAACCATGCGCTATTCAAAACTATCTTGGAAGCATTCACGTCTAGCTATTTGATTGATATATAGTCATTGCTAATCGATTGATATATTGTCATTGCTAATTGATTGATATATAGTCATTGCCAATTGATTGATATGTTGTCATTGCTAATGGATTGATATATTGTCATTGCTATTTGATTGATATATAGTCATTGCTAATTGATTGATATATTGTCATTGCTAATTGATTGATATATTATCATTGCTAATGGATTGATATTTTGTCATTACTATTTGATCGATATATTGTCATTGCTATTTGATTGATATATTCTCATTGCTAATGGATTGATATATTGGCATTGCTATTTGATTGATAGATAGTCATTGCTATTTGATTGATATATAGTCATTGCTATTTGATTGATATATTGTCATTGCTAATTGATTGATATATAGTCATTGCTATTTGATTGATATATCGTCACAGCGACCCCCTTGTTCAAGTGTTGATTTCACTTTTCTTCTCGTAGCTTCGCTTAAAGGGAGAAAAACTAAAGCCTATTTTACAAAAAATATGACCAACAAATTAGACATTAATCCTGAAATATAAGCGTTTTTTCCCAGCTCTAGTCTTTAAAAATCGAATTTGTTTTCATGCAGGATTAGCTTCTTATTTTAATATTCAGGGAAAGGATTACTCTCGTCTGCAGAGTTACTTTCTCAATCAGACGCCATTTTAATGCAGAGTTAACCCTGTCAGATTTGCTCAATACGCCCTCTCATAGTGTCGTTTTGGTTCGGGAGAGTGTCGGCTGCCGCCCGCTAGCCGAGTTTATGGTGACGTGTCGCTAATGCGATCGAACAATAAATCCTGGCAGATCACATCGTCTGCCAAAGGTTTAGTTAGTTGAAAAATTGATGGTTTAAAAAAAAAAAAAAAAAAAGATTGGAAAGAAAAAACGGCTGCCGCCCGCTAGCAGAGTTTATGGTGACGTGTCGCTAATGCGATCGAACAATAAATCCTGGCAGATCACATCGTCTGCCAAAGGTTTAGTTAGTTGAAAAATTGATGGTTTAAAAAAAAAAAAAAAAAAGATTGGAAAGAAAAAGGGAAGTAACTTTCCCTCAAGAAAGATAACCCAGCGGTAAATTTTTGACGCAAACAAAACCGAATTTAAACACTGACTGCGATGACTCTATGGATGGGGTCTCGCTATTTTTTTTTTTATATTGACTTAACCCTTTTTCTGTGACCTTTAACTTAACATCAAAGGTCACCGACGCACCGCTGTCAAAGGGACAACTAACAATTGGAACAGGGGCCGCCCTAGAAATTTCCCGAGGTGAAACGCCGGCCTTAACGTTGTGCGACCTGCGCCCTGGCGCCGTGGGAAATATTTAAATTCCCATAGTGTGCTTAGAGGGCCATGAACGATCTTCCAAAATAGGAATAAAGCATTGCATGTGGGCGCCATTGAAGAAAAATAGAAAGTGCAAAAAACAAATCTCATCGGTAGACTAGTTGTTCATACTGTCCAAATACAAGTTAACAAAAACAATATTATTGTTTATTGTTTGTTTAAAAAAAAAATATAGGTAATAAATTCATTACAGAATATCTAGTTTTCCCGTTAATGATATACTTAAAAAGGTCGCCAAAGTTAAGATTGCACAGGGCGCCAGCAGCCATCAGGGCGCCAGCAGCCATCAGGCCAGCCCTGTATAAGTAGGTGAGGTCTTTGAAATAAATATGTTTAGCGTCAGTAAAGGTGTGCGCACCATTTGACACCCCCCAAAGAGGGGTGACACCTAGGCGAGATCTTTGAAATACATGTATAAAGGTAAAATACATGTATAAAGTATAAAATAAATACATTCAATTCTAAAATAAATGTATGAAAATATAAAATAAATGTATACTGGAAAAAAATAAATGCGATATATAAAATTGATAAAATACTTCTTAGAGAAAAAAAAATAAATAAAAAATAGCTTTGAATTTTGGAGACCATATTTTTTCATTTTAAATCCTTTTGTTAACTTCGCTTTTGTTGGATCCTGGCAAAAAAAAAAATAAATCTTCGGACGTTTAATTGATCCACTTCCCGTCAACCTATATGGCTGAAACTTGACACATGGACTCGTTGCCCATGACAAATTTACGGCCCCCACCCACAAACCTAACCCAAAAATCGATTTTTTCCTGGTTTTCAAGCGAAAGATGAAGGAAATCTGATGGGACTGATGTCAAGAAATAAATTTCCCGATAACTGCAAGATTCTTTAAAAAAATCTTAAGTGTTTTTGTGGCTCAATTTTATTTTGCTTTTATGAAATAGTTGGTAAAATAAAAATTTATTTAGGTCCTGTGTGTGGGGGTAGGGGGTGGATTCCACACATTTTGGGGGGGGGGTAGATGCCATCACCCCCCTCCCTGGTTCAAGACAACCGTATGTCATCTAGAACGTTCAGCCCGTTTCATGGTGTTATGTGTATTTCTGATACGTGGAGCACACGAGCGCAGTCGTGTGTATGTCTGATACGTGGAGCACTCGAGCACGTATATGGTACTTCACAGCAATATTGTACTTGAAAACCAAAAATCTTCAGGCCCAGAGTTTCAATGTTGCCAACAATACAGCAAGGATACTTCAACTATTCACTCTGTAGTTGTGGGGAACACAGAGTTGATAGTTAAATTTATATATTATTCAACTGTCACTACCTTATCATCGACATTAAATGAAAGTCCAATAGACAATATTAATCACTTTTTGAAACCGTACTCTCATAATAAATAATCCCTTTAATAATAATACCACCTACAGCACAGTATATATAT
>CAXITT010000083.1:183835-199020 GCA_964033795.1 Lymnaea stagnalis
CCAAACCAAAAAAATTCAAATCCCCCTGATCAGTTTCTTGCTTCACACACTATTTTTTTAAAATTCAAAATTTCACCCCCCCCCCCCAACCACATCCACATGCCCATGATTTTTCTGCCCCCTCCACACATCCTGTTTCCCAAACATTTTTCAGACATTTGACGTCATTGTTCTCAAATTTATTTCTACAAGAGGAGACCAGCAAAAGTCTCTGCGCAGAAATCTTCTGTCTGGCCGTCTCTTCGCTACAGCGTTAGAGAAAGAAGTCTTACAACGTGTCGCTGTGATTTCAAAATGCGACAAAAAAAATTTTAAGCAGCCTTTAGGCGCTCACGATTTTGTGTGTGTACCCAATGATTAATAAGATCTTCCTCCCTCCACCCCCACCCTGCCCCAAAACCCCACCTCCACCCCACCCAAGGGATGGACATAATTTTGTATCAATTGGAATGAGGTGACCCGTTGTGCACACGATGCAATTAAAAAATGTTTCGGAAAGTTGACGTTAAAATATACACATATATATTAATATATATATATATATATATTTGTAATTTTAGTGGAGACCATCATCCTAATCAAATCTTTCAAAAGACCTTTTCAAAGTCTAAATTAAACTACCGGCATAATATAATGGCAGGTTGACTTTTCCGATACCCTCAGATAACCTGAGACAAACAAACTGTGTTTTAATAGCTTAGCTTTTCCTGAGGATTAAGATTAAAAGGAAAAAAATGCATTTTGTTTTTACATTCCTTACTTTGTAGACTTCTTCTTGGCGCATCTAGAAAACAAGCATTGAATGCTGAATATTCATGGTGGTCTGAGAAAGCGGCCATTAGTTTCAGCTGATTAATTTAAACCAGGCCCGCACAGCTCAAAATGTAAGGCGGGCCGTGATACTTTATTAAAAAAAAAAAAATACAACTTGTGCGGGCCGAAAGAAGATAGGACAGGGATGAAAGCTATTGAGAAAATAAAAATAAATAATATTTCGTTACGAAATAAATTTAATGTGACACGCAGCATCGTTTTAAGTTTTTTATTTTTTTAAAGCAAGTTTGTCGTCTTCAAGTGTTGCAAGTGGCTCAGGCCCGCGCCTAGGAAATTCTGGGTCCCAGGCAGGTGATAGAGTTCGAGCCCCTTTCGTGTTTCAAATGTGCTTAAATTTAAAAAAAAAACTGGAAAAAACGGGCGTTCCTTCTATCTAGCTCGGGCCCCTATCTAACTCGTGACCCTATCTTGCTCGTGCCCCTATCTAGCGCGTGCCCCTATCTAGCTCGTGCCCCTATCTAGCTCGTGCCCCTATCTAGCTCGTGCCCCTATCTAGCTCGTGCCCCTATCTAGCTCGTGCCCCTATCTAGCTCGTGCCCCTATCTCGCTCGTACCCTTATCTAGCTCGGGCCCCAATCTAGCTCAGGCCCCTATTTAGCTCGGGCCCCTATCTAGCTTGGGCCCCTATATAGCTCGTACCCCTATCTAGCTCGTGCCCTTTTCTAGCTTGTGCCCCTATCTAGCTTGTGCCCCTATCTAGCTTGTGCCCCTATCTAGCTCGGGCCCCTATCTAGCTCGGGCCCCTATCTAGCTCGAGCCCCCATCTAGCTCGGGCTCCTGAAAAGTGCCATGGTTGTCCGCCCCCCCCCCCACTAGGTGCGGGCATGAGTAGCCGTTCTCAAGATGTTTCCAAAATGATCATCACTCAAACATGAGAGTTGCTTGCACTTATAAATGTTCTTTATTGACAATACCCCCCCCCCCAGATAACATTGGACATTTTAACAATAAATAATGAGCAACATTCCATTCCCTTCCATACTTTTACCCCTTGACTCTTTCCTACAAATTATATACCCCCCCCCCTCACTTTCATTTCTCAGCGCAAAGGCCCCCCCCCCACCCCCACGATAACAAACAAACGAAAAACCCCACACAACAAATTGATTCTTACTCTGAAAGTAATATCGAGTAAATCACTGAAAAGGTTAATGTGTACACTTGGAAGATGTATTATACACACAGCCTATATGTTACACCATGCTTATTACATATCGTATGTACATTAGATGGTGTTTATTACATACAGTGTATATGTTAGACGGTGTATTAGCCACGCATAGAAAATTTAATTTAAGAGCAACACGTATGATATTCTTCGCACCGACGTAACACAACAGTTTCAAGATATCCCCCAAACTCAACATCATCTCCAAACCAAAAAAATTCAAATCCTCTTGATCAGTTTCTTGCTGCACACACTATTTTTTTAAAATTCAAAATTTCACCCCCCCCCCCCAACCACATCCACATGCCCATGATTTTTCTGCCCCCTCCACACATCCTGTTTCCCAAACATTTTTCAGACATTTGACGTCATTGTTCTCAAATTTATTTCTACAAGAGGAGACCAGCAAAAGTCTCTGCGCAGAAATCTTCTGTCTGGCCGTCTCTTCGCTACAGCGTTAGAGAAAGAAGTCNCCCCTATCTAGCTCGGGCCCCTATCTAGCTCGGGCCCCTATCTAGCTCGAGCCCCCATCTAGCTCGGGCTCCTGAAAAGTGCCATGGTTGTCCGCCCCCCCCCCCCACTAGGTGCGGGCATGAGTAGCAGTTCTCAAGATGTTTCCAAAATGATCATCACTCAAACATGAGCGTTGCTTGCACTTATAAATGTTCATTATTGACAATGTCTGTTCACACAAATAAGTATTTCGAAATACACTAAAAGTTTGTAGTGCAACTTCGTAAAGATTTTTGTACTCCTCACGGTCCAGTAAGTTGTTCAAAATAACTTGAAACAAAATCAAAACAGTAGCAGGGGTGGACTGGGTGGAATTTTGATTGTATCAGTGTAGTATAACAGCGATTGGCTAGGTAGAGAGTGGATTGTATCTGTCTAGCGTGGTAGCGGTGCAATAGTTGGATATTTGATTCTCGAGATAATAATGGCAGGCACTTTGCGATAATTTTCACCTGCTATTGTGAAAAATTAGCACAGTTAAGTATTATAAAAAGAAGTATGTTCGTTATGATGTTAAAGTTTCTAACATCATTAAAAGTTTTAAGAAGTATTTTACTGCTATATACTATACGCATACCCTACCCATTTTCGCGCCATTCAACTACAGTTTTTTTTTTCTCTATAATCATGACCTTAAATTACCAAATATAAATAATCACTGATTTAATCATTATTGTCACTAACGTAGTTCTTTGACGGCTGATTTCCACGCTAGAGAAATAGTTCAGAAGTCATGCGTTTTTTAAATGGTTAAATGTTTGGCCTACCCTACCACTTTGCATGCCACTAAACTAAAACTCTTTCTAAAAATTGTGAAAACTTAATCTTAAATTTACATCAAAAACTCTATACACCATTTTAAACATATTTTTTTATTAACGGAATTTGATATACTGATTTCTTCATAAAAAATTAACCAACCCTTTGCCTTTGATTTCTACTATATGATCGGAAAATCGTTTAAAAAAAAAGAATTGTTTTGTCTAAAGAAGAATCCCTTAACCATTTATCGCGCCTGTAAAAGCCTTAAGTGTCTTTGTTTTCAGAAATATGATTAAACTCATAACGACATAGGCCAAGACCCACTTTAATTATTGCAAATAAAAACAACCATAATACATTCATTTTTTTAAAAGATAATCTGAACCCATCTCCATTTGTGAAAATTAAATTTTTACATCTGTAAAATGATTGAGTTTTGATATTCACGGGTAGACTTATGTAAATGTACCCACGTTTTGTTAACGCCATTGAATTTCTGAATTGGTGAACACATGTTTATTCGTAAAAAGATTCAGAACTAATTTAAAGTCACCAAGCACTATTTTTTTATCCGTCAGAGAATAATTTTCAAACACGTCTTTGAAAACTTGGAAGTGAGCTTGAATATTTTGTTCCCTTCGATCTTGATGTTGTTTTATTTCAAGAAGCTTTCGTAAGAGATAAACAATTGAACCCTTCATTTTCCACACACTTCACAACGTACAGAAGTCTCATCTTAAAAGATGTAGCATCAAAGTCTTTAGCATCAAAGTCTGTAGCATTAAAGACTGTAGCATCAAAGACTGTAGTATCAAAGACTGTAGCATCAAAGTCTGTAGCATTAAAGACTGTAGCATCAAAGAATGTAGCATCAAAGACTGTAGCATCAAACACTGTAGCATCAAAGGCTGTTAAATTCATGTCGTTCGTTTTGCGGAAAGTTGTCGGCCTAATACGGTCGGCCTAAACGGTCGGATTAATACGGTCGGCCTAATACGGTCGGCAAAATAGGGCCAAATGCGGTTAAATACGGGCCAATGCTGATAAATAAGGCTAAATACAGTCAAATACGGCCAAATACGGCGACTTACAGCCAAACGGGGCAGTTTGTACAGACAGCCTGCGGCCGGCGTGACAGATGGTGACTTCCAATACCTTCCTACATTACTTTGAAGAGCCTGATTTTAAGAGGTTGTTACCTTCTATAGTTTATACTTTCATGGCATCATTCGACTCGTTAAGTTCAGAAGCTATTTTCTCGAGACTAGCGCTCCTGTATGATGAAAACCAATGGCTGCCGCTAAATTTCTTTTCCTTTCTCTTTAATTTGGGAAATAGCATTGTTACCGATCATATGCGTGCACATTTTACCAACGGCATTTCATTTGATGAGAAGAATTCACCAAAAAAAATGTTGAATATGTCACTCACTGTAGTGTTGGGTGGCAAAGAAAAAAGTCCTCCTGATGACCCTGCCAGTAAAGATGGACAAGAAATACAACCAAACCCACCAAGCCAGAACTTCAGTCGGAGTTTTTGTAGGGGCAAATTTTGTAACCTGATACTAACTTCATATTTGAACAAAAAGAGATCAAAATGCACAGACCCATCGTCGAAGAATTGATGAGAGAGAAATTGGTATGGCTATGAAAATTTGCTGTGAAGAGACTCCAAACTGACAAAACTGACCAGTCTAACCAGACTGACCAAGCCGACCAGCCTAACCAAACTGACCAGCATGGCCAAACTGACCAGCATGACCAAACTGACCAGCCTAACCAAACTGACCCGGATTACCAAAAATATACTTATTTGTGGTTAGATTCGAGAAAATTTAAGTGATTTCTGGAATGCTCGATAAAATTATCCAATGTTCAATTCCGAGAAATCACTATGACCTACATTCTTGGATAGGTTTCGTCCAGTGAGTCAGTTGCATTTCTTATTTTGATTCTGCTTTTTGTTTCTTATACTTCAATCAATATTTTTCATTCCTGGAGGGGCCGCGGAGCCCCCCCCCCCCCGAGAAGTGCACATGGCGCACCAGTTTGGAACTACGCATGCGCCTATGGACTGCACCTTTCAGAGGTTTCACACCAATGGCCCCTACTTTAAAAAAAAAAATGTGATTCTGAATGTACGTGTAGCAACGCAATTTACATTACAAACTGGTGTCTGAAAAATCCCTTTCCAGAAGTGATACTATTAATGAAACAAATCAAGCCTCAAAACTACTCCATGCAGTCATCAAACGGTGGCTCATCGGTCAATGGCTCATCGGCCAATGGCTCATCGGCCAATGGCTCATCGGCCAATGGCTCATCGGTCAATGGCTCATCGGTCAATGGCTCATCGGTCAATGGCTCATTGGTCAATGGCTCATCGGTCAATGGCTCATCGGTCAATGGCTCATCGGTCAATGGCTCATCGGTCAATGGCTCATCGGTCAATGGCTCATCGGTCCATGGCTCATCGGTCAATGGCTCCTCGGTCAATGGCTCATCGGTCAATGGCTCATCGGTCAATGGCTCATCTGTCAATGGCTCATCGGTCAATGGCTCATCGGTCAATGGCTCATCGGTCAATGGCTCATCGGTCAATGGCTCATCGGTCTTACCGAGTAGCCAGTTACCGAGTAGCCAGTTACCGAGTAGCCCCAATGGCTCATCGGTCAATGGCTCATCGGTCAATGGCTCATTGGTCAATGGCTCATCGGTCAATGGCTCATCGGTCAATGGCTCATCGGTCAATGTCGCCTTTTGATGGAAGGAAATTAAAATACACAGTGTGTAAACGCCGGCATAAAAAAAAAAATAAAAGCAACATCAAAAACAACACCAACAAACAAGAAAACCACCAACAAAATGTTATCTAAATATAATACAACAAATTGAAATGTAATTTAAAACCATTGAAAACATAATATAAGCTCAGCTGGTAGAAGGTGGAAAAATATAGCGATAAATCAGAGAACCAGACAGCATTGAGCGAAGAACTCGCCATGACGCACTTTTATGAACGAACTTGGGACAGCTTCATAAACATCATCTTGAGTTTCTACAGTTTTGATTTAACATTGTGTGCTATATGCCGCCGTCCCTTGGACGTCACGGGCGAGAGCCACTTTCATAGCCTTGTTTAGCATTTGGGTTACTACGTCCGTGCAACTGGTCAATGTAACACACATAGCCTTGTTTAGCATTTGGGTTACTACGTCCGTGCAACTGGTCAATGTAACACACATAGCCTTGTTTAGCATTTGGGTTACTACGTCCATGCAACTGGTCAATGTAACACACATAGCCTTGTTTAGCACTAGTGTTACTACGTCCGTGCAACTGGTCAATGTAACACACATAGCCTTGTTTAGCACTAGTGTTACTACGTCCGTGCAACTGGTCAATGTAACACACATAGCCTTGTTTAGCACTAGTGTTACTACGTCCCTGCTACTGGACAACGGTACTCAGACAGCCTGGATTAGCAATAGGGTTACTACCTCTCCTGCTACCATGACATAAGAAAAACTATCATATTCTTCGCAATGACGCTGAACATGATGAAAATCCTTGGGCAAAGCCATCTAAGGGTCTCACAGATCTACCTATGTTTTTTTTCAGCTCTGCATTCTTTGCCCAAAAGGATCACACGATCCTGCAAAGATTTTCTAAATTATTTTTTTCCCCCCATGAAATCCTATTTTATAGCTGTAGAGTTTCTTGTTTACGGTATATTTTCTTTTAACACACCACTGGGAAAAATCTTTATTCTGTAAATTTTCACTAAAGACATCGTTAGCCAAATCATTTTTGTCAAACAAATTTTGCCATTTACTGTAACCTGATATGTTATGTATGTTAATTGTTACGTTTCCTGTCCATGAGAGGCTGAACATTAAGGCAACCCGCTGAAGTCTTATTGCTGCTTAATTCGGTAAAGAAACAAGCAAATACATAAAAAAAAAGACTTATAGTTCAGCAAAGATATTGGAACGAAGCGTTACTGGTCTAAGGTCTGTTTCTACTCTCTATCTCTTTAGTTTGGATGGTAACACTTGCTTGCTCTGTGACTCGTATTGCAATAGTCCGGTATCAGATACCTCTTCAATGGCTACATCTTTTGATCTTTATTTATCTGCTTGGTTTTATTAGCTCTCTCTCTCGTCTGATACTCACCAGGGAACTGCCACGGCTCACCTCACTCTCTATAGCGAGTGTCCAAGTCGGTCCCCTAGACTTACTGCGGTACCTTCCAGCGGTACTCTCGCTGCCCTCCGACTGCGTTCTCTCAGACTGTCCTCTACTCGTACCCGGCTGAGTTCACCATCCCAGTCCCTACTCGACTGCTTATGCCCCCCCCCCACAGGTCTCAAACTGACACAGTGGGGTAGTATACAACAGATTACGGCGCAACACTTCTACTCTTCTACAGAAGTGTTGTGCACAACCTCAACTCTTTTTGTAACAGACAAATTGGAACGTGATTTTGTTGGGCTTGCACACGTGAACAACTAAACCACAGTACACAGCAGTACGATGCAACACTCTATGGAGACACATACGCACACCTGACAAGCACAATCCCTGTCACATTGACACGCACATGCTCTGACACATACAACCTCTGACAGATACACACTCTGACTAATACAATCTACGACAGATACAAACTCTGACAGACACAAACTCTGACAGATACAGCTTCTGACAGATACATCTTCTGACACACGAAACCTCTGAAAGTTACCCCCTCTTGCAGATAATCTGTCTGAAAGATATAAACTTTGACACATATACCGTCTTGCACATACACGGTCTGAGGGATATAACTCCTGACAAACACATCGTTTGACAGACACAACCTCTGAAACACAAACCCCAAGGCTCTTAGACAGTTTATGATAAGTTTTAATTAGTTTATGAAATGTCTAAGATTAATTTATTCCGTTGACTTAAATGGGTTTTTTTTTGTTGTTTTTCAAACTTTTAGACTTTTGTTTACGACTATTTCTATAAATGAATTGGATGCTTAAAGTACTCAACCTTTGCGGAGACGTTATCTATGGGGTACGTTTAATTTTTTGTAAAACAGATTAGCTTGCCCGTGGTTGCCGCCTTCTTTTGCCAAGTTTGGCTGGTTCCAAAATCATGTTTGTTGTTTCTAAGCTAAGTTAATTAGGGTTAATTAAAAAAATACCCAGTAATATAGTTTTTAATATAAAAATGTATACTTTCACTCTGAATAATTTATTTCCCGCCCAATTCACGCTGGCGTCATCCGATCCATGTTTACTTAGCCAAACCATGACAACCACACGGGATATGAAAGCGGAAATGCTATTCAAAAAGCAATTATGCTTTTTTTTCTCTCCGAAAGTAAATATTTTTCGTTTCCTGATCTTTCCCTAAACGAATTTTTTAAAAAACCTACCGCAAACAACACCAACACTTTTGCTGACTCCAATCCTTGCCCTGAGGACTTATTGGAGACCATTGATTTCAGGTTATTATTTCAGAATTTTGATTTCAGCACATTGATTTCAGGTTATTATTTCAGAATTTTGATTTCAGAACATTGATTTCAGGTTATTATTTCAGAATTTTGATTACAGAACATTGATTTCAGGAAATGCGTCGTAGGTATTTATTTTTAAATAATTAGGCGACATCACGTGACAGACCAGCCGCTAAAATGGAGACATCAATGGACTGCATAATGCATTGAATGAAATATATTAAAACTTCTTTTAAAGCAAATTTACTCGTTCACTTTTAGCCAAGTCATATGTACTGCGCTCAGCTCACCAAAATGGATCTCTTACTGGTCAAAGTGGTAGGCCGCCAAACAATGATGAACGCATGCTCAGAATTGAAATTATGAGAATATTAAATCATGACCTCGATGATAATTTCGTCTCGATATAGTTAATTTGAAGTAACCTAAAACATCAGTAAGTCTGCCCCGTGTGGTCTAATCAGGACGCAGAGCAGCAAACAACCCGCTATTTGGAGTTACGGAGTTATGTCCGCGCGGGGTGCTTAGAACTCCAAAAGGACCAGTATTATATATTGACCAACTGCTTTTAAATGATTGATAAACATTAAGATTTGTTCGTTCATCTTTAAATTAAAAAAAAATATATCTTTTTGAAAGAATGATTTCGAAACTATTCTTTATTTCGGAATGGCGACTTTTAACTATTACGGAATCATTTCATATTATTCGAGAAATTGAAATTTACATTAAAAACGTGTATTTATTAAAGACTTCTATCTTTACAGACTATCTGCTAGCCCTCGTGATCACCAGTTTACTGACGCCATCGATCGCGTGCTCCTGCAGTGCCTGCCAGCAGATAGAGAACAACTACCTGAGGTGCAGATGTTGTCATTATCACCTCGTTGGTGGGAAACGGTCAACCGGTCTGGCCATCACGCCTGCCAAGCAGACGTTTCTTGACAAATCGGGCTACGCAGAAGACAGAGAGCTCTCCCCTGACTTCGGTGTATTAGAAAAACAACCTACGTGGCAACCAGAAATGCCGTCGGACAATCCATTTCAGAACACCTATTTTCGTTCGAAATTTTTCGACAGGCGACAGACGACAGCAGCTTCAGGAATGGGGCTCAAGGATCGCCTGCCCTCTAGCCAAGACCTGGCCCGTCTTTCTCCCGACCAACTGCTGACTTACGGTTTCACTGATCCTCCCGTCAAGGCAGATGGGCCAGCTGACCCACGATTGGTCCATCTCCAGAGATTTTTAGCTCTGTTCAACTCCAACAACGAGGAGACAGACAGGAGCGAGATACTCGAGAGTAATGACGGCCATTTTGTGACCAGTTCATCTGAACCACGTGATCCCATTCTGCTAGATGACGCCCAACCAGGGTACTCTCCACCATATTCTAAACGCAATGTATTCGATAATCTTCTCTTAGAAAACTGGAATCCGTTAAAGGGCCACCAGAGGGCCTCCAGTGGTCAGTTTGTGTTCATTTCACGAAGAAAAAGAGACGACATGTCCACCAAACTAAACCAGACAATTAGTCAAGGGACGAGAGCTAGGGACCAGACCTCTGGCGTACCGCGTCGGAAAGTTCCAAGCCTGTACAAATATTTCATAGGAGCGTTCAGCGGTCCACCCGTAAACGTGAAATACCGCGAGAAGTCGTTCAACGGCTCACGAGGTTTTGAGCGGAGCAACCTACACAGATTTGTCACAGAGAACGAGAATCTGCTGCTAGACGACGTCAGCGGAACCGTGATAGCTTGCTGCTAGATGACGCCAAGGAAAGAACGACGGTCTTCTGCTACAGAACATGAGGGAAATGGCGCGTTACAAACATGTTTGAATTAAATTATTGCATTCAAAATGACAATACACAAATTATTTAACGAACCAAATTTAAAGAAAAGTTAAACATCTTAAAGAAGGCAAAATAATTCCATTTTAGCATAAAATAACAGGAGATAGAACTTTGAAAATACTGGCCAGATTTCTCTAACGAAAAATGCCTGAAGTAAATTATTGAACCTTTAAGTATGCATGTGTAAAATTGATGCAAATGCAACAAAAGAGATGTAAAAAATAAATACAACACCGTGATTAGTTTGTGTTATTATACAATTTATTCTAAACAATAATTAGTTTGATCAAGTGTTTATAGTTTGTAAAGCACAACAACTCGAAGACGTCACATCCTCGTATTAAAACTGTCAAAAACTAAAATTGGTTCTCTAGATTTAAACTTGATAAAGGTTTCCTCTATTAAAACATCATGAACAAAAGTGCCCTAACACATTAAAATATCATAATCCCTAGACAAATATCACAATCCATAGACAAAATATCATAATCCCTGGACACAATATCATAAGCCCTGGACAAAATATCATAATCCCTAGACAAAATATAATAATCCCTAGACACAATATCATAAGCCCTGGACAAAATATCATAATCCCTAGACAAAATATCATAATCCCTGGACAAAATATCATAATCCCTGGACAAAATATCATAATCCCTAGACAAAATATCATAATCCCTGGACAAAATATCATAATCCCTAGACAAAATATCATAATCCCTAGACAAAATATCATAATCCCTAGACAAAATATCATACTCCCTAGACAAAATATCATAATCCCTAGACAAAATATCATAATCCCTAGACAAAATATCATAATCCCTAGACAAAATATAATCTCGAGACAAAAATATTTTTAATCCTAGACAAAACATCCCCCAATCCCTCGGTGAGAAACATCAAAATCCTACACAAATACATTGCTCCAATCCCTAGAATAAAAACAACATTGCCAAGTGGCAAAAATCAGCCCCACACCTCGGCTTAGACATCATTAATCCCCAGAGAAAATCAGCAACATTCCTAAACAAACATAAACATTTCCAAAGCCCCCCCCCCAAAAAAAAAAAAACAAAACAAAACAAACCCGTCTTACCTGAGACAACAAGACAAAAATAACCGCTGTCTAAGCAACAAATCCAGAACAGCCTGTAGGACGTTTTCATGCTAAGGAATACACTCATAACACACTCGTTTTCTAAAATAAATATATATATTTATTTAAACTTAGTCTAAAACTTAACCGAAATTTCTATTTAAAATGATTTAAAGTCATCTGTCAAAAAAAAAAAAAATAAAATAATTACACAAAAACCAATGATTTAATGTTTTAGCCAGAAATTTACAGATTCAATTCTGACTTGACGTAAGACCTATGGCTTATCTGTGCAAATATTTTTTTTTTTTAGATCATGTCATAGCTGGATCTATTGGTGTTGCATTCATTAAGTATTTGGGTAACTTGATATGCGAATAAATTTCACGAGGACAGGTTGGGACCAGCGCATATGTTGTGTTATGTCACTTAATGTCTCCAATCGCGTCATGTCTCCAATCTCATCAATACCCCAATCGTGTCATACTCCAATCACGTCATACTCCCATCGCATCATATCTCCAATCGTGTCATACTCCAATCGTGTCATATCTCCAATCGTGTCATACTCCAATCGTATCATACTCCAATCGTATCATACTCCAATCGTATCATACTCCAATCGTATCATACTCCAATCGTATCATACTCCAATCGTATCATACTCCAATCGTGTCATGTCTCCAATCGCGTCATCCTCCAATCGCATCAGGTCTCCAATGGCGTCACGTCTCCATTGGCGTCATGTCTTCAATCGGCGACGTATATTACAGAACATACTCATCATACTGGACTCGTCCATCAAAAGTAATCAAGCCAAAGAATACCACTACGCAGTATCGGAAATAATGGTGTCCCGACACACCGCTCGGGTGTCTTCGAAGTGATCAAATATTTAAGAAACAAAATGTAATGCTCTGATTACATCTATAAAATATTTCCACTAATTCCACAATGTCTGGTTCAGCATCAACTCGATAGTTGGCCACTAAGTGTGGTCATGGTCTTTACCTTCAAATATTTATCTCGGTTTGATAATTAATGATATTGGCGCAATGTTTGAAACGTTGATGTAGCGAGCTGTTTGACGGTGGAAGTAATGTCAACAGCCTACAACAGTTGTGAAGATGGTAAACACTGGTGACTAGTTTTGTTTCCTTTCTATGCCATAAAGAGGACATTTTTGTGTGTTTGTCATACATTTTAAATGTTCACAAAACATTGTTTGTCTCTGTTATAACATTTAATTTCTTGGTTTTTGGTGGAGGGAAGGAGGTGGGCTGGTGGAGGAAGGGCTGGTGGAGGAAGGGCTGGTGGAGGAAAGGCTGGTGGAGGGATGGATGGTGGAGGGATGGATGGTGGAGGGATGGTGGAGGTATGGTTGGTGGTGGGCGGGCTGGTGGACGGAGGGCTGGTGGAGGGAGGGCTGATGGAGGGAGGGCTGATGGAGACCTGGAGGAGGGAAGGGGTAGGGCTGGTGGAGTGATGGTGGAGCGAGGATTGGTGTAGGGCTGGTGGAGTGATGGTGGAGCGAGGAGTGGGGGAGGGCTGGTGGAGGGGGGCTGGTGGAGGGAGGGCTGATGGAGACCTGGTGGAGGGATGGTGTAGGGCTGGTGGAGTGATGGTGGAGCGAGGAGTGGTGGAGGGCTGGTGGAGTGATGGTGGAGCGAGGAGTGGTGGAGGGCTGGTGGAGGGGGGCTGGTGGAGGGAGGGCTGATGGAGACCTGGTGGAGGGATGGTGTAGGGCTGGTGGAGTGATGGTGGAGCGAGGAGTGGTGGAGGGCTGGTGGAGTGATGGTGGAGCGAGGAGTGGTGGAGGGCTGGTGGAGGGGGGCTGGTGGAGGGAGGGCTGATGGAGACCTGGTGGAGGGATGGTGTAGGGCTGGTGGAGTGATGGTGGAGCGAGGAGTGGTGGAGGGCTGGTGGAGTGATGGTGGAGCGAGGAGTGGTGGAGGGCTGGTGGAGGGGGGCTGGTGGAGGGAGGGCTGATGGAGACCTGGTGGAGGGATGGTGTAGGGCTGGTGGAGTGATGGTGGAGCGAGGAGTGGTGGAGGGCTGGTGGAGTGATGGTGGAGCGAGGAGTGGTGGAGGGCTGGTGGAGGGCATTAAGATGGTAATTTAAGGTGTAAGTTGGAGACAGGGCTTGGAAAAAGAAATGAAATGGTAAGGATACGTCAGAATAGGGAATGAGTCTAAAGAGAGAGGTTTGATTGGGGCAGGAGTGGGGTTAGGAAAAGAGAGAGGTTTGATTGGGGCAGGAGTGGGGTTAGGAAAAGAGAGAGGTTTGATTGGGGCAGGAGTGGGGTTAGGAAAAGAGAGAGGTTTGATTGGGGCAGGAGTGGGGTTAGGAAAGGGTGATTGAGAGTAAGCTTAATTGCTAAGAGGTATGACGAGTTAATTTTTAATGTAGGGCGATAGGGTGGGCGGATAGTGTAAGAGGGTAGGGTAGTGAGGGAAAGGGTACGGGATTCGAGTGGGGTTTGGGTAGGGGTAATAAGGTAAGCAGTTTTGTTAAGGGTGAAGAGGCACGGGGGTTAGGGTAGGGGTAATAGGGTAAGCAGTTTTGGTAAGGGTGAAGAGGCACGGGGGTTAGGGTAGGGGTAATAGGGTAAGCAGTTTTGGTAAGGGTGAAGAGGCACGGGGGTTAGTGTAGGGGTAATGGGGTAAGCAGTTTTGGTAAGGGTGAAGATGCACGGGGGTTAGGGTAGGGGTAATAGGGTAAGCAGTTTGGGTAAGGGTGAAGAGGCACGGGGGTTAGGGTAAGGGTTTAGCCAGGGGATGGGGGTGCGAGCTGAGGCAGGGGTTTGGGTAGGGGTTAGGGTAGGGGTGATGGGTTAGGAGGTTAGGTTAGGGCCTAGGGTATAGATGATGGGGTAGGGTTTAAAAAAAAAATCCCTGCACTTTCTTAAATGAGGCATTAAACACGATGAAGATAACTGTAGATGCCACTGAAATGTGACCAAGACAAGCTTCTACACTCTTACGATATAGATAGTTCTAGACATTCTCGACTCTCTGAACGCCTTAGAATCTCGTATGTATCATTATTTTTTAAAACCTTTTTAAAAAAAGGAATGCAAATGGTTTCAGAAATATATTAGCGGCTAGAAAATTAAACTAGAAAAAAAAGAGAGGGGGGGGGTGGGTTGGGAAGGGGATGTGCTCTATCCTGATGTTAAAATCTAAATTGCCATAGTCTATAAACGTAAATCCTTTCACTTAAGTTCCACTTTAATGGCATCTGATAGCAATTTACGAGGCTCAGAGCTGTTTAAATAAGGATCTTGGAGTAAAAGGGATTAGGGACAGTCAAGACTATAGGAGGGTAGTAGACAGTCGGGGCATAGAGGAGGGGTAGAGCACAGTCGGGGCATAGAGGAGGGGTAGAGCACTGTCGGGACATAGAGGAGGGGTAGAGCACAGTCGGGACATAGAGGAG